>JASDQU010270975.1:4492-15323 GCA_032191745.1 Picea mariana
AGGTGGCTATAACCACCCAGATTGAGAAGTCAACCTTGCCAGTGAAGAGACACTTCCACCCGTGCCAGAATTGTATAAATAAGGAGGCTAGCGCCTCACTTAGACACACACTCACTTGTTCATTGAGAGACAAGTTTCAGAGCTGCAGTTGGAGAAGAGAGAGAGAGAGAGAGGCACATTCTTGGGAGAGGACTTTTTGTATTTGTTTGAGTTATCTTTTGGCATTGTATTGGCTATCTATAATAAATAAGTTTTTGCCGGGTTTTCTTCCCCTTTAGGGTTTCCCAGGATAAATGATGTGTCTCTTGTGATTGTGTATTTCTCAGTGATCCTATCTTATGCTATTGTTGTCTATTGAAATGCAAAGAACTCTAATAATAGCTTAAACCTTAACAACTATATGGTAAAAATGACTAATTTGCCACATTCAACCATCTAATGGATGAAAGAACTAGTTGATACATTCATCATTTAGGTGTGCACTTAAGGTAAAAGGAACTAATTTGATACAATTTAACTGTAAGTGTTTGCTAGAAATTAATGTGTGGAAACTTAATCTTTTAGAGGTAGGTGTGCCACTCATCAAAGGAAATGAAGGCGATGTTATATTTAGATGACTTATAATACCATTTCAATGACTAGTTTGTTAGATGAAGGGAAATAAAATAGAATTATAACAACAAGGAAAACAATACAATGAACCTCCTCACATTACTTTACTCCTACATGAAAAATATTTCATTAATAGGTGTTCAAATTAGAATGATAGAAAGAGGTTTCATACACATAGTTCATAAAACTTTAAGAGCATAAACATGAACATGCAATTAAGTAGATGCAATACATCACTTCTTCATTAATATTAGAGGGTTTAATATACAAGGGAGCTCCATCAACATTCAACTCCAAGATCCTACAATATCCTATCACTTCTCTCACTTTAAATCCACAATCACCCTATTACTAATGAATGGAGATAAAACTCCTCTTTATATAGAGGGAGCTTCATCTCTCTTACAATAAACTAGTAATTGTTTTCCTAGATCCATTAGTTCTCCAAGGAAAAACAATAAAATATCCTCCTCAACAACTTCCCTTCTAAGAATAGCAAATAGTTGTTTAATTCAATTTCTTTTCCAAGAATAAACAATAATATATAATTGGAGTTATCTAAATACATCCTTATCTCCAAGGAAAACAATATAATAATTCTCTCATACACAGCCAACTAATGATACAGGTCAAGTAATAATAAAATAATGAGTGGTTAAACAACATCCTCTAAAAATAATACAAGAAGAGTGGGGCACCTCCTCTAAATGAGAAGTTGACCATGTCAATGGCACACCTTCCAATATTCTTATTCAAGAAAACATTCAAAATACTCCATGGCACATGAGAGTGCGCTTGATGGTCCACCTAGAAGAAATAATCAAGTGTACCCTCCAAGATGCATGAGTGAAGAAAATAATTTAATATTCTCCCTAGGAGAGCACTCCTCAACTATCTCCTCAAAATAGAAAATGTGGTCCACAAGATGCATGAATATGTGTGCAATAATAATCCACCATGAAGAAGTCAACCACATGTGTGAATCCCAAGATGGACACGCCAACCAATGCATGTGCAAGCTAGGTGCTCCACATAAAAGAGAAATGGTTGACCATATACCAAACATAACAACTAGGACAAGGGAACCCTTTTAATAATTCCAAGCACAACTTCCAATGCATAACAACCCTTCAAAAATGTGCAAGGAAGGAGTCAACAACAATATAATAATCAATGCCCAACTAACTCCATAGTTTCACCCTAGAAAAGTATACCAAACTCCTCACACATGTGAACTAAAGTAGGGTGCTCCACATGCAAGTCTTGGTTAAAGGTCTTGGGACCTTCAACCCGAAAATATAAGATTCTCCATGATTATTTGTCCATTGTTCAACCACCTCCCAATAAATAATAAAATATGCTCCAAGGTGGCTACAACTCCTCAAAACGTGTGCAAGTGGATAGATCACTCACCAAGTCAATGAAACCCAAGTAATTACCAAGTCCAAGGGGATGGCCCCTCCACTCAAGAAAAATAACAATAAGATATGTGACCTACCTCAACATGTGTGCTAATGAAGGGGTGTGCTTCATCAAAGTGTTGTACCATGAAAAATAAGTTATACTCATAGAAAATCCGCACCATGGTACCAAGATAACAATAAAACATTAGGCTCAACCTAGGCTTGAACCTAGGGAGCACCACTACTAAGGGACTAATACATCACATAATACATCATTAAGCCTTAGAAAAGGGTAGATCACTATGAAATCCTATGTAGCACCCCCCTCTAACTCAAACTTAGGAAATGATACATCAACACGTGTACTAACATCATCAAATACACATCACCCCTAGGTGATGTATAGAAATGTTACTATGTTATATCACCTAGGAAAATCCCACCAAGGAAATCACCACACTACATCCAACACCATAGGAAAATAAATAGAAGAAAAGTGTTGGCTCCTAGTGATACACCAAGTACGTCCCCACCATACCTTCAACAAAAAGGGACCATGTAGAACACCCACTCCTAGTGATAAACCACTATCATAACACCATCATACATAGTCACTAGGATTCTCTAATAATAATATGATCCATGAAGTAGCAATCACTCATATGTCAAGAGAGTGATCCATCAAGAAAATGTATGAAAGTAGCACCAAACCAGTAGATGACCATCAACCATGACCATCCACCATAGAGAAGTGAATCTTGTCCACCAAATATCTCCATCAAATAATCAACTATCAAGAAGATAAGAGGCTCCATGAAGATGTATCCCCCCAAGTCCATCCCAATTCTCCAAAGGTACCAGTTGCAAACCCCATCAATGTGATGAAAATCACAATGTGAAACCTCATGGAATATGAGGTGTAACAAAGAGCATTCCATTTTATACATACCCTTACCTAGAGAAAGCATCATAACTATGGCTATGCCCCTAGGAATCATATAGATTTGAGTTACATCCCTAAATCATATCTAAGTCCAAAAAGTTATCGCATGACCACCCTAGTTCCCCTGAAGCTTTTTTGCCTTAATCATAGGAATTTTCTCTCCAAGAGTGAATATTTAAACAAATTAAAATTCATAGCTCCATCATCCAGTTTATATATAAGATATTGATAAAAAGAGCATGAGAAGGAAAAACACATAAATGAGTTCCCCATGCTACCTAACCTCCTAAAATATAGGAGGTCTCCAAAAAAATAAAAAAAATCATACATTTATTCCATAAAATGAAATAAAACATAGGAGAAACCATGCAAACACAAATACCCTACTATATAGCAGGCACTTTCCATACCTATCTCTTTCGAAACTAGTAAGTGGGCCCCATGGTACAATATCCTACAAAAAGGGGAAATAAGAGGGTCTATGCTCATAGGGGGTAGGGGTGTTCACCTACTAAAAACTATTAAAAACACATGTGTTCACAAACTTCTAAAAATTTCCCCTCTTTTTATAATTTACCACATCATTTTTTTTTCTCCAACAACTTAGTGGTACATCCCTCTATAATTATTACTATCCCTTAATTTTTGTTTACCACATTTCACTATCAATAGTTAATATCCCTTTGCATTTTACTGTCTTTTACCAATTATGTACCAATTCAATAAAATCTCATGATCTCTCCAGCTACATCCAAAAATTGCACCAATGAGGTTTACTTATTTAAACACAATCTATTTATTTACATTGAACCCATGCAACATGACTTCTTTGTCTTTAATGTATCACCATCCTAATTTATTCTCCTTCATGCTTCTATCCTCCTTGATGCTAGGTAATGGACTCACCCAAAATATCAAAATCTTTAAAGATTGATAGTTTATTCAATGAACTATGGACAACTAAAGGACCCTCCCACATAGAAAAGATTCCATGGTGAAATTAATGACATAGAGTGTGAAGGTCATAGCTCGCACTCACTTTTCCATTGTGTTTCGATACCTTCATGCTACCCATTTATTCTTCTAAGTTGCCGATGCATAAGGGGAATTGTTTCTTATTCATTTTCAAGGTAGAGAGAGTTGATTGGAGGACTAAATGACCCTCCCATAGAGAAGATTGGAGTCGACAAGTTATGAGTTTCATCCCAATTGATGTATTTCAAGTTTTTATTTCCTTTTCCTTAGAATAATAAGCACTTAAATGTTTCCCACTGCTTAATTCTCGATAGTCATTAAGGTAGTGACTCTGTCCTCCTAACAAAGTCCTCACACAGTTCCTCCGTAGGAGACCCCTCCATCATGCAACTTCCTTATTGCATATCCATCACTATATGTGTTGGCCTCAACCTTGAGTTAACTTCAATTGTTTACCATATTCCATAAGGAATATAAACATGCATCTTTGTCATGCATCCAAATTATGTATCCACACATATTCTGGTTTTGTTACTTACATCTGTGATGTACTTAACCATATGCATAATCGTAAGCCCGTGTGTAGCTACCCTAGGTATAGTTTGCAACTCACACACATCTTTTCATTAAAATCATTTAACTCATGATTGTTCACAATCATTCTCATGTGCTCTTCAAAGGCATAATCATTTGCCTCTTATCATAACAACATAGCATCCTTTCTCCCTTACTCTTTCATCTATTTATATAAGTCTTTCCCGAGGGAATGGAACACATTCCCCTCAAGCTATCATTCAAAACAAAAATTTCATGACTCTTCATAATGAAGTCAACCATGCATCCATGGTATTCATTAAACTTTGGCAAGTGAAATTCTTGCCTCACATTCCACTCATCAAAGCAGTCATATTGTGCCTTTTTTATGCATATATTCATACAGGTGCATCACTTGCACCTTTAATATCATTCATATCTAATTGGTATTATTATCTGTATTTATGTCAAGAAGCTTCACAATGCATTAAATCCATGCACTCGAGCATATACAAACATAGCCAAATATCCATCATGCAAGCTCATTGCTTGCACCCTTTCCATGTCATACATGCACGTGGACATATCAGACTTCCAGATCCTCCTCCCCAGGATATTTCTTCCATCCTTATGAAAAGCCTCACAGGGACACTCAACACTGAGCTTCCCTCTCAGTTGAGAGCTTGCAGTCATATTATTCTTTTAAGCATGTATACACATATTTGTATATATGTAGGTGCATCTCTTGCACCTTTTTACGTCATTCATATATCTATATTTCATTTATGTTGTTACTCCCCTGCTGTCATCGGGTCATTATTGACCAATGCAAACCAACAACAAGTCTTACACTACAACCAACCATAGGTTTAATTGAGTATATTTGCATGTTACATTCATGCAACCATTATCATATGCATTACAACATTTTCTCATCTTTCATTTTTATGCCTAAACAATACTCACGCCAAGACACTTTTTGTACAACGATCAGCTCATAATCTGGCTCATATACTCATTTCACTTTTCCCTTTATGGGAATTAGCAACAATCCCAAAGGACTTCTCTTTTTCTTGCTTAAATAGATTATCCCTACTACTGGTTTCCAACCATTATAGGTCAAGTAAACTGACACTGCACATTTTCATCAGTCCTCTGGTCATGAGGAGTTATATACTCAGGGTTTAGTCTTTTAATAATGCAATAATTATAACTGCTAAGGATCCTACCAGTCCTTACCAGATTTCCTTAACCATGAAGGAATTCTTCATGAGGATCTTAATCCTTATATAGTCAACCATCTTAATTGCAAGAGACTCTGCCTGCCCTAACAAATAGACATTGTTACACTATAACATAATAAATCAGTGCATGTCCTTTGTCTGGATCATGCTTCTTCATAACAGAATTTATGCCGCCTATGATATTCACATTCAGGTCTTACCATTAATGCTGATCAACATATCCCTACTCCTGTAAGAGTAGTTATCACTTTGACAAAGCAACAATACAATTCCTCTGCTGAAATTCAATAGGAATTCCCAAATCATAGTTTCAATCTGCAATCCTTCTCCTCAAGGAGTTTATGCAGATAATAAACAATCTTCCAAAGGTAGAATTACCTTTCAACAGACTCATCTTACCTTGGTATACCAGTCTTATGACTGGTCTCTAGCCCATCAAGGCCTATGTCTGAATCATTCTTTGCTAGATAGGGTAGGGCATGGTGCCCTCTCCTTTACAATTTTCTAAGAAAGAAAAATCACTTGACTCTTTCATGAGCCCAAGAAGGCCAAGTGTTGTTGCCATGCTCTGAAACCAATTTGTAACACACCCAACCCATGAGTACCCTTTTTAGGGATGGGGCATCAAAATGTTTTTTTCCTTGATGTCTCAAATCCTTTGTCGGAGTTCTGCATCCTCGTCTACTCATCCGTAGAATTCTAACGACTGCTAACATGATCAAATCCGACCTTTGTTTCACAAGTTATGGCCTACCAAAGTTCTTCGAGCGTTCATTGGTTGAGGGCTACGTGGCACCCACATGGCTCCATCTTGCTTGTACCCTCTTAGGGTTCCTACCTCCCGTAGGGAAGGTCCATCCACCATCCAGACCAACGACGATACTTAATCCTCCTCTAATAGACAGGCTAGAGGGAAATTCGACGTTCGACACTTCAACGTTGAACGCCCCTTTACTTTTCTATACGAAGGTCCATTGGAGTCCCGAATTCCCAAACTCCCGAAAAGTTGCCACATAGCTCCGACCTTCGACCCCTTTTGGAGCATACGTTCTAATTTCCCCAGTCTCCCAGAGTTCTGAACTCCCAAAAGCACGAAGAGCTCTAATCAATGGTCCACATGTACTCTACAATGGGCGGTTGAGATCTACTCCGACCTTCAAGAGTTCTCGACCCAAAGCGCAATACTCCTCAGATCTTCCGGAGTGTCGAACTTTGAACCACATTCGATCTATCGCCATGTGTACCTGACTCCAAGATTTACTCTGACCTTCGGAGATTCGCGAGACTTACATGCTCTAGTGATTGTATTTTGACTTCACCGAAGAACCGGGATTTTGGGTAACCGTTGATCTGAGGACCACATGTCCTTCTACTACCAAAAACCTAGATTAAATCCAGGCTCCAACACTTCAGAGATTTAGCCTCCCTTACGACGAACACACAACATCCCCTGAACTCGCGAAGTCCGAAAGACTCAAGGGGTTAACCGTCATGCTTCTTCTCCAGATCCAACGGTCGTGAAAGATATTGGTTCCTCTCGAAAGTTTATCGTCCGCTCGTCCTCTAAACATGGGAATCCTCCCATTCGAGGCCTCAATCTCACTATATTTCCTGAGCTTGAGACTCAGAACTGTCTCCTGCACACTCCTTATGCTTGCTTACCTTGAGAACCTTTCAATGCTTCACTAAGTGTTGGCCCTGCACAGTGTGCACATGTCTCTCCTTCAAGTTGTTATACTTAGACAGGTATATGTGTATTCCTTGCACCGAGATTACAGAAGAGAAATGATTTGACACTTATAGAATATCAAAGATTCATGCCTTCAACTATAAATGCACACACATGCATATAAATATGAAGGTAGATAACATAACATTGCCCAATTAACTTAGGGATAAGTAAACTCAGGCATTCAAACATGCATTTCAATTTAAGTGCACAAAGTTAAACTAAACACTTATCTATTACAGTCAATCACCAATCGACTAACTGTGCGTGTTCGCCTTTCCACCCAACCATAGGCTCAAAGGCATTCATTCTTAATGCTCTATCCACCTCCGTGCCAAGCCATGATATCACCCGTGAAATTCCTACAAATCTCTCAGAGGATTCTTTCTCTTTCACGGTCTCTGCGAGATTTATCAGATGCCTCCTCAACATCAAGCTTCCAGTCTCCTGCTCGGGTCGCGTTCCCCTCTGTGCATGCGCTCTTTTCTGATGTCTCTATTTTTCTCTACAGAACCTCATGCACGTCTCTTCTTCTCGACTGTCTGCATGGGTCTATCACCTTGCACACACACCCTTCTTGGGAAGGTTCTTCCTTTTTATATCATGTTCCTTCTGTCAGAAGGAAACTCAAGTCAGTCAGGTCTGCCAGACCCTGTGGTACTTCGGGCTGACATTCTTCAGTCAGATCATGCTTCCATTCATGGGGGTGGTTGATGGTTCAACCACCTGTCCTTTATTCATTAACTGATTCCTCCTTGGGAACTAGATGAGGTTTATTATTCCCAACAAGGGGAAATTTTGAGGTCATTTGACATAATGAACCCCGTCTTATAGTTTTCCCATTCTTTCCTCTAGTGATATCATGGCCAGTATTTCAAGGCTTCACCCCCACAGTCAGTTATTGGTAATTCAAACAATAATACATTTACATTGTTCCCATGCCATAGCATGGTGATCATGGTTAATGATTAATTACAAGCTGGGGGAAACATGGGTGTTACATTTCTATTCCCCTTTTTGGCTCCTCATTATGGTGCGAGCTCGACTCCGACTGATCTTCTTCCACTAGAATGGGTATCTCCATGGTCCCGTCCTTACTTCCTCTGTTCTCAGGTTGTGTTGGTTTATCTTTCTGGTCTCTTGGTTCCCTTTCATGGAAAAAAATGCCAAATTGAGCTTTGCAAAAGAGCTCAAATTTCACCTCTAGGACCTGCACTGCATGCCAAGTGGCGATATTTTCCAACCGTTGCTGAGCTACATCCTGGGCGACCATGGCTTTAGTGAGCCAATAGGTCTCCGCAAGGTGAAAGTACTTGGTCTCTCTTTATCTAGTCTGATCAAGGTTAGGAACCCAATCCTTGGCTTCTGAAAGGATATACTTGTCCGTTATTCCCCTCCTTTTCTTTCATACCTCCTCTTGGATATCTATCATCACCCGTTTTTCCATCTCCCACGATTCCATAGTTGGGATCACCTGATCATAATACCTGTTGTACTGGAGATATATGTGATGGGTGTGTCATCCCATCTCCTTTCCTCATGTTTTCCACCGCTAGATCGAAGCTCCGTACTACCATTACCTGAATTAACACCCTCCCTACTAATTGTCGTCCTTTCCTATCTGCCTCATTCAATACTGGGAAGTCTGTCATCTAGGGTCTAACTGGAGAGACGATGTCGATTTAGTGTTTCATGTGGACAACTAACCACCCTGCATCGAGGTCACCAACTTCCACAACTATCACATAATCTAGAAGATGCATCTAGTTATATTAAATTTCATCATTCGATTCATATGTTTCCAACCATTGTTAAAATTTAAATACCATAAAAATATAAATAATTTTAAATAATTTTTTTATTTTATAAAAATATTAATAATCCAAACAAACTTTTTGGGATAGATAAATTGGGTGATGAAACAATCACTTTTCTTTCAAAAACCCAACAACTTTTTGGGATAGATAAATTGGGTGATGAAACAATCACTTTTCTTTCAAAAACCCAACGATTTCTTGAACATCAAATACATACATAAGCTAAAAGACAATGCGGGCTAACCATCCAAAGCCGAATTCTTTACATACTACTTGTACCTTATATTTAACCCAACGATTTCTTGAACATCAAATACATACATAAGCTAAAAGACAATGCGGGCTAACCATCCAAAGCCTAATTCTTTACATACTACTTGTACCTTATTTTCGGGTGGATATATGTTTTTATATGTGCATGAGGGAGTTTCAAGTTTTTCTTATGTAGTTATGTTATGTGTTTAATTCATATAATGTTTTTTATATTTATATGAGGTACATTATGAATATGTCTTATCTTTTAAGAGGGAATCTTATATCAATTTTGACTCATTATTTAAGAAATTTTATATACTAACTTAGTATCTAGCTTGGTTATAAATTTAAAATTGAATTATTATTATTAATTTATTATTTGAATTGAATTTTAATTATTTTATAAAATTAAAAAACATTATTCAATAAAATTGAATTATTATTATTATTAATCTATTATTTAGATTGGTGTTTAATTATTTTATAAAATTAAAAAATATTATCCAATGCAATATGATAAAGAAAATTGAATTATTATTACTATTAATTTATTATTTGGATTGGTTATAAATTTAAAATTGAATTATTATTATTAATTTATTATTTGAATTAAATTTTAATTATTTTATAAAATTAAAAAACATTATTCAATAAAATTGAATTATTATTATTATTAATCTATTATTTAGATTGATGTTTAATTATTTTATAAAATTAAAAAATATTATCCAATGCAATATGACAAAGAAAATTGAATTATTATTACTATTAATTTATTATTTGGATTGGTTTTTAATTATTTTATAAAATTAAAAAATATTATCCAATGCAATATGACAAAGAAAAGTGTAATATTTATGTTCAATGATTATGTGACATGATTAATCAATCTTATTTTAAAAAATTAAAATAATAACATTTAATTTTTATTTTTATTTAGGTAGTCAGGCCTCTATATTTCTCCTGACTTCCCATGAACCAACTAACAATGTTCTGAACTAACCTCGTGTTTCAATCCAGGTTCTTTCTTAATGAATCCATATTCTTATTATCATTGTTAAATCTGTATTCATAATTTACAATGAATTGAAGGGCAATGCAACCTTTAACGTTTATTTATTTATTGAATCTGAGAAACCAATAGAATACATTTCGACATTGAATCAATCAGACGTTGCAGTGACAGGAAAACCAATACCATGGCGTGTGGTGGGAAACGCAATGAAGAGCATGCTAGAAATGGCTCCAATCCCCACAGGCAGCACGTCCAGCATCTCCTTGGTTTCTCCCTCAGCCGCCGGGTAGAAACAGTCCACCAC
>JASDQU010270977.1:0-15323 GCA_032191745.1 Picea mariana
AGACATTTTCATTTTGAATCATCTTGTACTTGAACATTTAAGTGGGGTAAAAGGAGGTTGCCCCCTCGAAGAGGCTTATTATTTGAAATTATCTCTTTTTCAAGGCGTTGAGTACTTTTTTTGAGGTTTTTCTATGCTATATTGATATTTGATTCTTAACAGAAAGAGAGGTTGATAGATTGATAATGGTTGAGGCTATTATGGACCTTACTGTTGGAGATGATTTATTGATTAATTACCCCTTCGTAAAAAACACTCCTGCACGAAAGAAAAGGGAAGAACAAGGTATCCCTAGGGATGTTCGGAAGGGTAGAAAACCAAAGAATAATCAATCAGGGTGGATTTACATTTTATACACTATGTTGTCAAAAATCTGTTTTATTTTAAATTATTGTATAAAAGAAGTAGTATATAAAATAATATCCCTCTATTCAATTGATGTATATATGTTCATACATTCTTTAGTCTTACTGGTTAAGACAATATATTTGATTACATTTATTTTAAATTGATACACTTATGATTTATCCAATTCTTTCCAAACATTAAATAATGCTTGTGTTTGTTAATAGGTAGAAGACATTGATGATACACCTACTAATACCCAAGATAAAACTGGGTTATTAAGATTTGGATGGGATGATCCAAACCATCTTTTAAACCATACCAAGGAGAAAAGAGAAACATTGAAGACAATAATACCAACTGATAAGTTTGAAGAGTCGATGAGATTAGCATACAATGATGACATGCCACATATATTTAATGATGATGATGATAGTAAAAACGTAGTGCATGAAGATGGATTGAATGAAATTATTATAGATTTCTTTGGGCATGGAAACAATGATGACGATAATGATCATATGGTTGACAGTAATGATGATAGCAAGGGTAATAACCACCAACATAATCTTAATGATAACAACCCGAAAGACTTAATCAAGCAAGCTGCGAAGACACCCGTGTTCAGATCGAGTGCAAGTAGAACCTCAAAACTTGCATGCACATTTATATTATTAGAAATCAAATTAATATTTGGTTGGTCAGACAAAGGATTCACTACCCTACCGAAGTGAGTTGAAATGTATTTCTTATTTTGCATTTTCAATTGGTGTAAGTAATTCATAATCATTCATCAAATACGTTTATATTTATGTTGAGGGGTCATAAATCCCTTTAACTCAACAACAAGAACCAAACCCGCCACTAAGGCCCAATTAGACTTTGCAACTTTTGATGGTGGAATGGTTCTCCAGATATTTTGATCCAACTGATTTATCAATGGGCTTTACGTAGTGATTTACAAGATATCTTCTTATGAAAGTTCCTCCTTCAGTTTGAGCATTCTCTTTTTTGTATTTTCTTTTATTAGATGGGTTTGATAAAAAAGTGTGTGCTGGTATAAACTAGCTGGTAAAAGGGGGGTTCTTAACTACTGAAGAAGGCTGAGCTTGGGATAACCCTAGTGCTCAAGAATGCAAGTAAAGATATTTACACCTGCGACAAGCCTAGTACTAATACATTAACTTGTTGGTATTTCAATTATTGACCGAGATACAATTATCGAAAGAAAACATACATGCAATAAAATGATGGCAAGAAAAATAGTTTCCTTATCTCTAGCATTAATCAAACATTAACACAACGATTTTCTTTCATCATTAGAGACAAGAACTACAAAACATATTGAAACAACTAACTTATCAATAGATTTAGAAACTCTTACTCATTACAACATCCATTCATGAAATAAAGTCGGAAGTAATTCCTCCTTGTTGGACCTTGGTTATGAAAGAAAGCGAATATTACAAAAGAGAAGGTGAAACACGAACTACGTGAAAGGAGGTTGACTGAGATCAGGTCGAAGTGGTTAAAGAAGTAGAAAAGATGGAGCGAATCCTGAGAGAGAAAGTCGTTGGATGAGGAGATCGAGGAAAATAGATCAACAAGGAAGATGGATCGTGGAAAACTCAACAAGTAGAAAAAGCCATCGATAGATGCTTTGGAGAACCTTGTGGGAAGGAGGGAAAGATAGGCTGGAGAAGCCCTGAAAACGTGGGTCAAGTTGACCTAGGGTTTTGGTATCTAGGGTTTTAACACCTAGGCTTCGGCCTAAGGCTGTCGATGATCTATTGTAATGTATAAATAAAGGTAAAGAGGACCTGATATGGGTTCAATTATGTGATGATGAGTGATTGTTGTTATTGATAAGAGAGAAGTATCATGTGGTGAGAGAAGTATGTATTGTAATATCTTCAGCTGGGTGCAAAAATCAACTCTGCAACTTGGTGTGCAGGGAAGGGAGATAGAGAGAAGAGACAAAGAGAGAGATATGCAAGCTAAGAGCGCAGATAGAACTGTAAGCTTTCACCTAATATATTATAAAGCATAGTTCTGTGGACGTAGCCCTAGGGAGAGGGTGAACCACGTATATCCTGTTGTTGTGTGTGATTGGTGCTGTGTTCTTTGCTCTGTTACTTTGATAATGCATTAGTAGGTTAGATATAATATATAACTGTGCGAAGTAGGTGTATGATTGGAAAGAATAATCTGATCTCCGTGTATGGTTTCCTTGATTCCACTTGCATTTCCTCTGGTTGTAGACACCTGTGTCTTGCAACCCCCTATTGCTACTTTGGGTGAGATTGCATCTTCTTCTCAGGTGTTTCCGAAAGGGCTAGTAGTTAGGGCTTGTTGGTGCACTATTAGAGCTGAACCCTGGGTCTTCCCATGTGCCAAAAAATGGTTCCGTTGTCGGGACCATGATCTTCTTGAGGGAATGTCAAGGTGGTTTCCATCGAAGACAGAGATTCATAAGTGGATAGAAGAAAAAGAGAAGGACTTCACAGAAGCTCAGAATAAAAACCCTAATATTATCACAAAAGATTGGTTGGGAAGGTATATCTTTACTGATATACACACAATTTTCTTTGGAATGATTCATAAGGAGCTATACGAGTGGCTGGCCAGATTAGAAGACACCCATTTTGAGATCCGATCTAGACCGCATGTGGTTTGGACGTTGACATTGATCAAGAAGGCCAAGAGAGTTGATAATTCCATGGAAAGATCATTAGATCACTGGTTTGATAGTACCATTGAAGGATATATCACAAAATTTTCTATTGATAGGGTAGAATCATATAGCCAAGCAGAGAGATATTTCTTTAAGGGGCCGAGAGGAAAATTTTTACACTTCTTGAAGTTGAATATCAAGATGTTATTGCATGAGAAGAACATCTTCAAGATAAAATAGTGGGTTAGATTGAAAAATATAATGTTCGAGAATTCAGACAGTGACAACGACACAGAGGTTGGACACACACGCAGTGGGAGAACCTTCAGAGAAGTTCCTCTGGTGAACTTGTTTGAGCAGAGTCACGAACTAACACAAGAAGAAGGGTTCTACAATGGAGAAGAAGAAGAGTTGCTGAACGAGGAACATTCAGAGTCCGCTAGGGCAGAAGAAGAGAAGACCGAAGAACTTTGCCAAGAAGAGTCAGAAACTTCAAGGACTACGCAGACTGTTGAAGTAAGTGCTATTACACCCCCTGTTGTTTTAACAACATTAAGTAACCAGAGTAACCTAACTTATCAGAACATTTATAGCATTGATACAAGTGGTTAAGTGCATACTCAATTATGAACCTTAGGAAGATCTATGGCAGATGAGATGAGGTTACCCATTTTTAGAGGAGATGGATTTGAAGATCTTGACCAACACTGGTTTCTATGTGAAGCTGTATGGAGTATTAAGAATGTCACCGATGAAGCTGTTAAATGAGCTCAGTTTAGTACTACCTTGAGAGATAGCGCACTGAGTTGGTACATGAAGTTCATCTAAGGAATTGTCTAGCCGAAACCACTGAATGAGATTAAGACTACGTTGATCGCTGAATTCAAGAAACCCAAGTCGGAATCATAGTGCATCACAGAGTTGAAAGAAATCAAGCAGAAAGTAGATGAATCGGTTTGGGAGTTTGATCAGAGGTTTAAGACCTTGAAAGGTCATTTGAGTTTTTAGATCCCAGACGAGAAGAACAATGAATGGTTCCTTGATGCCCTCCTACCACACATCAGATTCCCTATGATGCAACAGAATATTGCTTCGTAGGCTGAGGCATTGGATATCACCATGAAACTTGAAACAACTCCTATGGCAGAATCTAACTCAGGTATGAGTCAAATATTGAGTCAACTAACTATCTTATCATTGCAGGTCGAAGATATGAAAAAATATAAGGGAAAAGATAAGAGAGAAGACATCTAGTGCATTAGATGCAAATAAGAAGGCCATGACAAGTAGCATTGTCCCCTGTTTTATGAATATTTGGCTTCTGGAGCTCCGAGCCCTTTGAAGCAAGTTACTCTACCTTAGTGAGAGGTATGTAGAAATAGACATCGCCCTGGAGAATGCTATTACATGCAAAAGTATGTTTAGACACTTATGAACCTCTACTGCACATTCTATAAATCTGTGGGTCATGATGAGAAGGACTGTAGAGCTTACGACCTATTACATGAAAGATCAAGGGATATCTACAAAATTCAAGGTGAAGTCCAGGAAGAAGGAAACACTACACAGTATAACTCCCCAGGAAGAGGAAACTTTAACCCTCATGGTGGATTCAAAGGAAACGGACGAGGAGGAGGCATGGGCAAAGGTAGAGGTCGGATCATTTGTTATAACTGTGCACATCTAGTTCATTTGGCAAGGGACTATCAAAACCCTTGTACCACTTGCAGTTACTGCAATTCATTTGAACATGCCATAGAATATTGTCCCACACTATTAGCCAAACTTCAGGAAATTCGAGGAGGAAACCAACAAGTGCAACTAATCACAACAGAACCTCACAGAGAAAATCCCAGAGTCATTGTTATCACTAGAGGAGGCACTGCTATAGAAGAAGACATGGTAACTCCAGGGAAGACTACAGAATAATAAGGAGTCAGAAAAGATGCAGAGAAGACATAAGAGTTTGATCCAAAAAGAGAGAAGCAAACATTTGAAGAGGCAAGAAAAGAGTTTAGAAGAGATCAGACTTCTTCATCAAAGGCACAACCAGAATTGAGAGAATGTGGAATGCCCCTAGCCTTTGATCAGTCCGCTTCGCCTAGAGAAGGAAAAGAGGTAAGAAGACTCATGGAATTTTTATGCACTTGCATTAATTTGATAAAGGATGAGAGTGATGTACAAGAGATACAAAATTTGATCAGACAGTATGAGCTAGGAAAGGTAGATCCTCTACTGAATAAAGTAGTACATCAACTATCCAAAAGGAGAAGGACAAATAAGGAGCTACATCTGAATGCTCAGATCATATATTATGACATAGATTATGTGGTCCTCAAATTAGTGTCAGAGTTCAATGTTATGAAGAAGAAGACCTAGGCACTGATGGGAACACCTAAGTTTATCTATTCCCCCATCAGTCTTAGGATGGCCAATCAACAGGCTGTGAGCCCTTCGAAAGACTGGAACATGTCCTTGTGGACATCAATGGGGTCAGAACATTTGTGGACTTTGAGGTGATTGAGATAGTCGATGATAGCTATCTTTACCCCGTGTTGTTAGGAATTGATTGGGATTTCAACAATTCTACTATTTCTGACTTGAAGAAAAGAAGAATGATGTTTGAAGGTGATGGCCTTAGGGTCATCACACCTTTGGATCATGATGAAGGTCCCAGATACACAGAGCCCATCAGAGAAGAAGACCGCGCATATATGTTGGAGAATATATACAAACTGACAGAAAGACAATAGGATTACATTAATCCTACAATAGATGGGAATTTAAGCTAGAAAAGTGACAATGCATGTTCATCAGACTCAGAAGAAGCACTGGAGAAATGGCAGACTAAAATGTATGAAGTATCTACATGGATATGTGCTAGACTGACCAGATAAGTTCGTTAGATCAACACAATAGTAAGTAATTTACCCACATTTGATGGTTTCAATCACTTAGAAACTTTCTTACTAGAATTTGAAGAAACTATACCAGTACAATAGAGACTATTGGCACTAGATGAGGCTTTGAAAGCTACTCCAACGAGATGGTGGGGAACACATAAAAGGAACATCATGAACTGGATACAATGTCACACTTTGATGACAACACGATTTTCAGAACAAGTCAAAGGATGTAAAGTTAGGTACACAGTTCAAAGCTATCCGAAAGACCATGTGCGAGGTTGCGAGGAGGCCTAGAGCTGCATTCCTCAAGAAAAGTGGGTGCATAAATTCATCAATACTCTAGACACAATTCCTATCAACTGGTACCTTGAAGTGGAACTATGCCTCACCACTGTAGACTGGCAAGGTATGAATTAGAATTTTGTAGCTACATTTTTATTTGAAATTCAACACCCTTTGGTAGATCAAGCTTTACAGGTTGTAAGACATAAAGTATTTGAGAAAACACCTAGCCTCCCTGTGGATCAAGAAGAGGATGAATGGACTGCACCTCTTCAGAAATTGCAAGGATGTTACAATATCAATTCCAATGAAGACAATGATCCTAGGAAGGTGAACATCGTAGAAATGGAAGGACAACGAGACATAGAAGGACCAGGAGTCGAACTACCTTTTATTGGACAACCAATCAAAATCAAGAAAGTTAATATTGGAATAGAGTAAGCACCTAAGCTTGCTAATGTTGGAGATTACTAGGATGATGCCACTATTGATAAGATCACATAATTACTGCATGAATATCAGGACTTTTTTCCAACCAAGTTCACTGATATGAAGGGCATTAAAGGGCCCATGGGAGAGATGAATATTCCCTTGAAACCAGATGCAAGGCCAGTTAAACAAAGACCTTATAGATTGAACCCTAAATATGAGGAGAAAGTGAAGATTGAAATAGACAGAATGATGGAAGTAGGAATCATAGAATCCGTTGAAGATCATAGTGGATTATCCCTATGGTGGTTCAGGATAAAAAAATAGGAGAGATCAAAATCTGTGTAGATCTCAGGAAGCTGAATGATGCATGCCTACATGATCTCATTTACCAACGAAGTGTTAGATAACATGGGAGGACAGGAAGTCTACTCCTTCATCGATGGATTTTTAGGATACCATCAGATCATAATTGCCAAGGAAGATCACCATAAGACCACATTTGCAATAGAATGGGGATCCTACCAATACACAATGATGCCTTTTGGCTTGAAGAATGCACCAACCATATTTTCTAGGGTGGTGGTTGAAGCATTCAAGGAGTTTTTACATAAATTTCTGGAAGCCTATTTTGATGATTGAACTGTTTGTAGATTATTAAAAAACCATATTGAATTCTTAAGACTAATGTTGGATAGGTGTAGGCAATGTAAGATTTCCCTAAACCTGAAGAAATTCATCTTCTTTTTTCCCTTTGGAGTGTTGCTGGGAGATATTGTGTGTAAGAAGGAGTTACTGGTAGATCCATCTAAGATTTCCATTATTGTCGATTTACCCCCTCTTACTTCAGTGAAACAGCTGCGCATTGTGCTGGGACATACTGGATACTACATGAAGTTCATTAAGGGATATGCACAGATTACAACATCTATGGAGAAGCTGCTGAAGAAAGATTGTCAGTTTCAATGGACAAAATAATGTTAGCAGAGCTTCGAGACACTGAAACATAAAATGGTTATTGCGCCTATTCTGGTTTTTCTAGATTGGAGCAAGGAATTTCATGTACATGTCGATGCATATTCTATTGCACTAGGAGTAGTGTTAGCACAACCAGGAGAAAGAGATATTGACCACTCGTTAGTCTTTGCTAGCAGGAAGCTCTCAAGAGCTGAGATAAATTACACCACCACTGAGACAGAAGTTTTATCCATGGTGTATGCGCTGCAAAAGTTTCGTCACTACTTGTTAGGAGGACACTTTAATATGTTCACTGATCACTCCGTGCTGAAATACCTAGTCAATAAGCTAGTGTGAGGGGGAAGGATATGCAAATGGCTTCTATTATTTCAGGAATATGATTTTGAAATTGTGGTAAATCCAAGAAGGATGAACAAGGGACCCAACCACTTGTCTAGGTTGGAACATGGAGAGGAACCTACTAGTTTGGAGGATACACTGCCGGATGCATAGTTTCTAGCCATTAGAAAGGTTGATGATCACCTCGTCGAGATAGTTCAGTTCCTATCAATAGGAATAACACCTTGCGAATACACAATCCTATTGATAACAATAATCCTAGTGCCTAATCTGGATTATTGTCTTCCATAACATGAGATCCTGAGAAGATGTGTTATGGAGGTAGAATGACCACTGATTTTAATAGAATCTCATGAAGGCATCGCAAGAGGACACTACACAGGAAAACAAAAAAGTAGAAGCTTCTTAGAGCTAGCCTTTGGTAGCCCACTTTACACAGAGATGCTAAAGAATGCTATAGAGCCTGTGATGTATATGAAAGAGTTGGGAAACCTTCTAGAAGAGATGATATGCCTTTAGCACCCCAAATAACTTTACAAGCATTTTAGAAATGGGATATTGACTTCGTGGGACCTATAAACCCACCAGGGAACCGCACATGAGCCAGATACATCATCATTGCGATAGAGTATTTGACCAGATGGGAAGAAGCAAGAGCAGTTAAGGACTGTAGTGAAACTACAGCTTCACATTTCATATTTGATGATATCATAACCAGGTTTGGATGCCCAAAGATCCTCATGAGTGATCAAGGTACACATTTTATTAATAATACTATTGAAGCCTTGACTTAGGAATTTGAAGTTCACCATCAGAAGAGAACTCCTTACCACCCGCAAGAGAATGAGACGATTGAAGTCTTCAACAAGATCTTGGAGACAACGCTGGAGAAGATTTGCAGTGTAAATAGAGATGAATGGGATTTGAGAGTACCAACAGTATTATGGGCCTATAGAACTACTTGTAAGAAGCTGACAATGAAAACCCCCTTTAAGTTGGTTTATGGCCTAGAAGTAGTTGTACCCATGGAATATTGAGTTCCTAGCTTAAGAATTGCAGCCTTTACAGATATGGATGACACTTGCGCTATTCAAGAGAGGCTGGAATAGTTGGTCGAACTAGAAGAATAAATATTTATTGCAGGATTCCATCAGCAGGTTTAGAAGGAATGTTAAAAGGCCTACCATGACAGACATATCAAGAAGAAATCATTTAAGCAAGGAGATCTGGTATTGGTATATGATAGAAAGTTCATGAAGCATCCATGGAAGTTTAGAACACATTGGCTGGGGCCATATGAGGTTGCCTATGTTATAGAAGGAGGAGCTGTGCAACTGAAGACTTTGAATGGGGAGTGGAAGGAAGGTTTGGTGAATGGGAGCCAGTTGAAATTGTACTATGACAACCAACTACCTCACAACTATCAGTAAATACAGAAGGAGAAGGGTCTAGGTACCAGGTGTAGTTGAGACTAGGTACTAGACACAAGAAAGACAGACTGCACACAGGGCGAAGGAACATAGCAGGAAGCACAAGCTGCGCTGCGCAATCTGAAGTAGAGATACAACAGAAGATTCAGATCAGAGTGCCTCAGGATGAGTCACAGGTGAGTGTTGGGGGCCTGTTGGCCCTTGTTTATGAAAGAAAGAAAATATTACAGAAGAAAAGGTAAAACGTGAACTGCGCGAAAGGAAGGTTGACTGAGATCAGGTTGAAGTGGTTAAAGAAGCAGAAAAGATGGAGAGAAGCTCGAGAGAGAAAGCCATTGGATGAGGAGATCAAGGAAGACAGATCAACAAGGAATATGGATCATGGACAACTCAACAAGAGGAAAAATCCACCGGTAGATGCTTTGGAGAACCTCACAGGAAGGAAGGAAAGACAAGCTGGCGAAGCCCTAAAAACGTGGGTCAAGTTGACCTAGGGTTTTAAACACCTAGGGTTTTGGTATCTAGGGTTTTGACACCTAGGCTTCAACCTAAGGCTATCGGTGAGATATTGTAATGTATAAATAAAGGTCAAGAGGACCTGATATGGGTTCGATTATGTGATGATGAGTGATTGTTGTTATTGTCGAGAGAGAAGTATCGTGTGGTGAGAGAAGTCTCTATTGTAAGATCTTTAGCTGGGTGAAAAGATCAACCCTGCAGCTGGGTGCGCAGGGAAGGGAGATAAAGAGGAGAGACAAAGAGAGAGATCATCAAGATAAGAGCACAAATAGAACTGTAAGCTTTCACCTAATATATTATAAATAAGAGTTCTATGGACGTAGCCCTAGGAAGAGGGTGAACGATGTATATCCTATTGTTGTGTGTGATTGGTGCTGTGTTCTTTGCTCTGTTACTCTGATAATGCATTAGTAGGTTAGATCTGATATATAACTATGTGAAGTAGGTGTATACTTGGAAAGAATAATCCAATCTTCATGTATGGTTTCCTTGATTCCACTTGCATTTCCTCTGGTTGTAGACACCTGTGTCTTGCAACCCCGTATTGCTACTTCGGGTGAGACTACATCTTCTTCGCAAGTGCTGCGAAAAGGGCCAGTAGTTAGGGCTTGTTGGTGTGCTATTAGGGCTGAACCCTAGGTCTACCCCTGTGCCAACACTCCTCAAATCCAATCACACAACACCTTTGATGAAAAAAAAAGTTCGTCTCCGATCCTAAACAAGACTTCTCAATTAAGGTAGTTTATAAATAGTCCATTAAAATTCCTAAAATGAGGGTCTTTTCAAAAACCATCGGCCTTTGCTAAAAGGTCAATCCTCTTATTTATAATGAATAATTAACTAAAAATAGCTATTTCAAGTGTAAGCTAAGTAAAACAAAATATCGCCACATGGTTCTTTCATCTCCTTGTTCTCTAAGAATCATCAAGTAGTTTTACTGAAGTGGACAACTTTTCTCATAATATGACCACTTGACGAAGATTTCCTCACATGTGTTGGCATATAGGAACCTGTGTTGGTCCATCAGGGTTGAAAGACTCTCTTTCATTTCTATTGCCTGT
Source organism: Picea mariana (assembly GCA_032191745.1). Lineage (NCBI taxonomy): Eukaryota > Viridiplantae > Streptophyta > Pinopsida > Pinales > Pinaceae > Picea > Picea mariana. The sequence goes on from JASDQU010270977.1 coordinate 10,964, forward strand.
GCTTTGTACTTGACTATTTTAACACTTAACTGTTGCACAACTACTTGAGCCTTAATCAGATTCTCCATGAACTGCTATAATTGACCTAGTAGCATGCTCGCCACCTTTTCTATCTCTTTTGTCCATGTCGAGTCTTCTTTTGCATGTTTCTTGACTATGCCATGCAGGTCGACAAAGTCTTCATGTGGGCCAAATTATGGGAGGCCGATGTCTTTCATCTTCCGATTAATATTTTCCCATCTCTTTTCGCAATTGGCCCACTTATCCTGAATCTCCCGTTGAGGTTCTTAGGTCATGTTTACTCAGTATTTGGTCGCTTTCCTGATACAATCTATGTTGTTTTCCCTCAACACTTAAATGTCGTGCTCTTCGATGTCTCAGCCCTTTTGAACCACGCTGATGTAATCGATCCTTTATACTTCTTGGTGAGCCTTCTCATACCACCTTTCCATGTCCTTGCAGGTTGCTAGCACCATAAGGACATCTTCTTGGAAGTCGACTATTCCTGTAGTGAAAAGGTGTCGTTCATTCGTTAATTTGGCATATGCATCTTGGAACTCACTTCTCAAAAAAATTGTGGCCTGTGTGGATTCCTAATAGTATTTCTCCAAATGGCGCAGATGCTCCAACTCCTTAAGTGCATCGACCAACTCCTTTTCATACCTTCTTTCTCTATTCAATGTGGCATCTGTAATGGCCATTCCTTCACTGATAAGTTCGGATGTCTTGGTGTGTTCAATGTTGAGAAAATTCTCCTATGTCGTGATGAGAATAAAGCTATTTAACATGGGCCTCCTCTTTTTAGTGGTCCTCTTCATGATGGCCTTTCTCTTCATGTCATAGGCTATTGCTTGTATGACGACGAACTCATCAACAGGTTCGAGGATTTGTTGTTGTCCCCAGATTAAAGTATTTCCTAGGCTCCCGAATGTGTGTATATGTTCTAGGATGGATTTCTGAACTTCTTCCATATGTCCCGATGGATTGAATTCCATTTGTTGATCATCGGCTGGTAGGATATCATCCAAAACTAAAGAATTGGGGATAGGTCTAGTACTTACTTGGTAATCGACTTTTGATGTGCCAATTTCTTGATGTGGAAATTCCTCTTTCTATCCTCCCCATCCCAGTTCATCCCTTGATTTTTCCATTGGGGTTCTCGACAAGTCGAGTAGCTCAGTGTCTAAGGAAATTTCGACTTCATGGTTGCTCTGTGGAAGGCTTTGAATTGGATCATCAAGACCTAGGGTAGATTCCCTCTCAGGTTCTTTTTCCTCTATAATCTGCACTAGAGTCACCAGGGACACCTCTGAAGTCTCTTCCTCATCATAGATGGTTATTAAGTCGAACAAGGGGTTTGGTACACTTTTCCTACTTGGTGTCCTCGCTATCTCAGGCTGGGTTGAAATCCCCCCTGGTGATCTGATCTCTAGTGGTGGAACGTCAGGTTTTTCTAGCCTGGTGATTTCTTCAAGTTGTATTGGATATAGGCCACTTGGGTCTCCTCTTCTTTCGATTGGATCATCAACAAGAATCCTCGACATCTCTACCAGATCCTGGTCATTTTGCAACTGATCAATTATTCTTTGTGCCCCTTCTAGCAAGAGTAATCCCCTTCTCTATGCCTCTGTAGTATATGATGCTCTGATTTATTCCCTGCCTTTGAGGGCCTCTTGAGATGACTTCTCTATTGTCTCCACCTATTCTTTTATAATATGAAATATGTGTGCTCATTTTACCATTGACAATACCCTTGTCACCCAACCATAGGCCGAAGCCACCCTCCGAGCACCTTAACCTTGACAGAGAATCATTCCGGAAGCAAACCCTAGGCTAGATAGCCAAACAAAGGGTAGCACACCTTTCCCAAGGATAGCACACCAACAAGAGCTGATCAGATAGTCCAAAACCTAGCTAAGAGATAGTCCAAGTGTAACTGCGAGCTGCAGTAGCTGCAACGACAACTCTCCTCCAAACCTGCGCAGAACTGGGCAACTACAGTGCGCACAAGACTGGGCACTGCAATTTTGAGACTGCCTGCCAGAATGAGAACTGGCCTCCTGTATTTATACTAATTCTAGATAACTTCTAGGGTCGACTTCTCATTCTGGGTATCTGTCTGTTTAGTATATAATATTATTTCTGGCCGACTTCTTCTCTTGGAGGTTAATAACTTAATATAAATTATCTTCTTGAGCTGACAAGTCTTCTAGGTTTATTAGCCAACTCATTAGGGTTTCTTCTTGCTTCCCAGAGTCTTATATCCTTTTCAGGTTTACACGTGGAGGTAAATACCTCCCATAGCTACCATAATATCAACACTCCCTCCTAGCTAGGGAGGTATTACAAATAATGGTCTTTGAGAAAAAAACATACCATTCACCTGGTAGCATCAACATAGTTATATAGACTAGATCATGAGAACCATCATCGTCTTCAGCTGCATCATCTCTCGAAACCATACTCTATCTGAGTAATCAGACATGATGCTCACTCCACAGAGTGATACAAAAGCCATTCTTCTAATCTAGAAGAGTAAGTGTTCTGAACCATTTTATGTCTGGAAAATATTTGTTCATCATTCATCTGGCTGATAATTATTTCCAATATACTGCTTGGTAGTCTTCAAGGAGATCATAACAAAAGAGAACACAACTATGTCTATCCATAGTAGTACATAACTACAATCTAGTGGTACACTACCACACCAAATAGAAAACATGTACTTGATCAGTAATGTATAGTCACGAACAATGGAACACATCCACCACAGTAGTATACATCTACTGTCATACACTCTTCATAACAATCATCTGATATCAACCTGCACAAAAACAATGTTATGATATAAAATGAATCATCTGGGCCAATATTTCACTCACGTCTGTGAGATATGAAAGAATATCTGCCCTCGGAGTAGAACAATGAGATATCTAGACTATTCTTCTCAAGCAAGGAAGAATAATTGTTCTGTCTTCTGAAACTGGACCATTCCCCACCTTGGGCCATTCTTCCTACACTAATCAAAGTGCACCCTAGAGAGAATGTATAAACCCTTAGGAATTCATGTCCCTGATTGCTGAGCCTGGACCATTCCCCACCCTGGGCCATTCCTCCTACACTAATAAAAGTGCACCCTGGAGAGAATGTATAAACCCTAAGGAATGATTATCCAGACCAGTTCCTTTGTTAACCACAAGAGGAAAAGACTTTTCTGTATCAACCTCCAAAACAGACCATTCCTCATGTTAACCATAATGAGAAATCACTGTCTGGTGAGGCGGGCCAGTCTTCTTGAGTAACCCTCAAGAAGAAAGACTTCCCTAGACCACTCCACATGTTAACCATAATGGGAAGTCACTGTCTATGATACATCAACAATCTAGACCATTTCCCATGTTAACCACAATGGGAAATCGCCGTTCGTCAGAAATCTCAATCCACTTTCCAAACAGGAAAGAATCTGTCCAAGATGAACTTTTTTTTAATGAATGTCTTCAATAATATTTTAGTGCTCCCTCCCAACCTAGGAGTCATATCTTCCTTTTTCAATAAGGAAGACATCTCCACGAGCTCCAGCTTGAGTACGCAAACTCTTTCATCTTTTACCAAAATGTCTGCTCATTTGCTCATCTGTGGAGATATGTATTGGAGAACCACTTTCTATTTTCTAGACTTCATCACGGATAATGTAATGCTTGATTTCAAATGTACTTTAGTCTGGAACACTAATTTTCTATGAAGGCTTCATCTATCTCTAAACAACAGAGTATATCATTGTTGGAAAACTGGAACATATCCATGTGGCACTTCTTCTTTCATCATGAGATCTGATCTACTGAGTAATCATCTTGAAGTGATAGGAAATTTTCACCACACTTCTGTTGTGCACTGGAGGTTCTCCACCAAGTTAACTTCTTCTATTTGCATACAAGGGTCTCTTTCTGGTATGCCTCAAAGTCTTGAGATTGCTCTTCATACTCTCTTTATTCAACTTCTCTAGAGAAAATTCATTGCATTCATCTGATGTAGAAATCCAACTCATGGATGTTGCAGATGATATAATGACTCATGTAGAGATAAGTCTGGTTTACTGGAACAAGTAATCATCATAGTATTCTCCCTCCATATGGGAGAACCTCTAGTTTTGGATCTCGCAATGCTTTCATTCATAAGTCATCCATACACTTTTCTTCATCACGACTTTCATTTCCTCTGCTTGATTTCCTTTATTGAGTTTATATCATGCTGACAATCTTATGATTCTTGATACAATGACTGGTTGTTCTGGCTTCTCTTTATTTCTTGGAATCTTCATGTGTTTCTTTAGTTCTCGGGTCCATGGAGTTTCTTATAGATT
>JASDQU010270978.1:1393-15323 GCA_032191745.1 Picea mariana
ATTCGACAGAGACTTCACCCAGTACATCCACTTAAAGTTGTTATTATCAAGCTTGAAGTTGAGAAACTTCTTGAAGCTGGCTTTGTCTATATTGTGGCTTTGACCGATTGGGCGTTCAATCTTGTTCCAGTAAACAAGAAACAAGGCATGATCAACGTTTGTGTAGATTATAGGGATATCAATAAATCTTGTCCCAAGGACAATTATTCAACCCCTTTCGTCGACCAGATTGTTGATGACTGTGCTAGGAGTGAAATCTTCTCCTTGATGGATGGTTTCTCTGGATATAATCAAATAAATATTTTACCAACGGATCAACACAAGACTATTTTTATTTTCCCTTGGGGAACCTTCGCCTACTGAAAATTACCTTTTGGTCTAAAAAATGTTGGTGTGACTTTTCAGCGTGCTATGTCTTACGCTTTTCATGACATTAAGCACATTGTACAACCCTATATAGTTGATCTTTCGACGCATTTCATGCGTCGTCAAGATCACCCGACACATTTATGGGTCATTTTCCTACGTTGTCGTTATTATCGCATACGTTTGAATCCATATAAATGTGTTTTTTGTGTGGAATCCAACCGACTTCTTGGTTTTATTGTGTCTATACATGGGATTTGAGTAGACCCCTTGAAGGTTGAGGCTATTCTTAATCTACCTCCTGCTTCCATGTTATGCCAACTCCAAAGTTTTCAAGGGAAGGCAAAATTTTTACATCATTTCATTCCAAACTGCGCTGAATTAATGAAAGGATTTACTCGGATTCTCAGGAAAGGTTACGATTTTGTATGGGACAATACTGCAAACAAATCCTTTGAATCTTTGAAACTTTCCTTAACCTGCACACCACTGTTATTCCCACCTTATTATAGCCGAGATTACTTCATGTACTTAGCTTCTTTGAAATCTACCATTGCTATGGTTTTAGTCCAAGAGGATGATTCACATGATGAACATGTTATATACTATTTGAGTCGGAGTCTCACAACTATCGAAACCAAATATTTCCATGTGGAGAAACTAGCCCTGGCAGTTGTTCAAGTTGTTCAACATTTTCGTCACTACATCTTATTACGCAGAACCACATTCATTTCCGATTGCAACCCCATGCAACATATCCTTACTCGAAAATTGTTGGGGGGGCAAGTACTCTAAATGGATAGTTATTCTCAAGGAGTTTGACTTGGAGTTTGAGTGCGCCAAGTCAAATAAGTCTTTGGTTTTTGTCGAATTGATATGTGACCTTCCCTCTACTGAGACAAAAAATGTGGCAGAGGATTCCTTACCTAACAAATCCCTCTTTTTGATCAATTCTGATGAAATATGGTATGGAGATATTATCATCTATCTTCAGAATCAAACTTTCCGACTTGATCTTTCTAGTACATATCGTCGTTGTATATGGTATCAAGCCCGTAAATACATCATCCTTGGTGATACCCTTTACCGTTGTGGTATTGATTCCATATTTCGACAATGTCTCACCTACGATGAAGCTAAGAAATATTTGAATGACTGTCACTCTGGAGCATGTGGCAGTGATATTTTTTGGGTATGCCACTGCCCAAAAGATCTTACAAGTTGGTTGTTTTTGGCCTTCGTTGTTTAAGGATTTCATTACTGCTATCTAGAAATGCCATGCTTGTCAAACTTACAACAATAAGATTTGATCTCACCCTGCTCCTCTTCACCATGTAGTTTATGTTGTTCCATTCACTAAATGGGGCATTGACTTCATGACATGTAACCCTCACTCGTCTGGGGGGTATGGATGCATTATTGTAGCTATGGATTATTTCACTAAATGGGCCGACGCGATGCCTACATTTGATAATACCAGGAAAACTGCAACGTTATTCATATTCAATCATATCATTACTAGATTTGGTGTCCCTCAAGCCATCGTTACTGATCATGGTAGTCATTTTCATAATTTTATGATGTCTGAACTTACTGAAAAGTTGGGTCTTCGCCATGAAAACTCAACCCCCTATTATCTGTGGGCCAATGGCCAGGTTGAAGCAATCAACAAATTTCTCACTACTATGCTTCGACAGATGGTAGGAATTCATAAGTCAAATTGGCACACGATGGTGTTCTCCTCATTGTGGGTCTATCAGACATTCGTTAAGTTTTCCACGAGATTCACACCTTTCCAGTTAGTATATGGTATTGAAACAATTTTTTTGATTGAATGTGAAATCCCATCTTTGAAACGGGTCGTCAAACTTCTCCCTAACGCCTCTGCTGAATAGGAACGTCTTTTTTATTTGATGCAATTAGACAAAACCCATCGTGATGTTGCCTTAGTCATTGAAACTCAGAAAAATATTGTCAAAGCTCAATATGACAAGCATGTCAAACCATGTGTATTTTCTGAGGGCGATCTGGTTCTTCTTTACGAGCAAGATCGTGATTTTCTATGGGTCGGTAAATTCGAGCCCATGTGGCGGGGTCCTTATATTGTGAAATGAGTGTTGGAGAAAGGAGCTTTTGAGCTGGTAGATTATGATGGAATCCCTTTGAGTGAACCCATAAATGAGATTTACTTGAAGAAGTACTATGCTTAAATCATTTTTGCATAAGTGTTGTGTATTTTAGTGTATCATAATTTTGTGTGCTTTTTCGTTTTTGGTTCCATCTTTCGACTTCTTACCTTGCATTGTGCTTGGTTTTCAGATGTCGATGTCTTCACTACCCTACATTAGTTTTTCTGATGGCGCTAGTTGCAGTACTCAAAACTTAGCGTTTGTTGCTTGGGAAATCTATGCACCTACTGATGAATTGATCAGTCTACATGGTGTTTACCTTGGTCATGCAACTAACAATATCGCGGAATACAATGAAATCATTAGATTATTGACCAACATTGTTTCACTTGGAATCCATCATCTTATTGTACAACTCGATTCATAGTTAGTAGTACTACAGTTGAGTAATGTTTATTCTATCCGAGGTCCTACTTTGCTAAGGGTATATTTACAAATTCGCCTCTTGGAACGTCATTTTGATTACATTGAATATCAAAACATTCCTAGATGTCTAAATACATTAACAGATGCATTGGATAATTATGTGTTAGACAGACATTTGAGACATATATAAAATCCAATCACACTTTGTACATAAAACAAGTAAGCCGGTAGGAGCCTTATATTAATAACGATAAAAGTTTACAAAAAGTGTTTTTGTCTGAAGACCAAAATATAAAAAATGCGAAGCACTTGGCTTCATATACAACAAAGCATCAAGGATATTGCTCGCTATAACACGTGACTTCCCATGCTACTCTACGGAGTAGTCGACCGATGGATGCGGATACGCCCACTGTGTGGCATTGGTAATGCCTAGGAATATCATCTATAGTAGCATCAAGGACATTCATTGTGATTCCCTCCAGATTTTGTTTTATGGTCTTGAAGTCGGTAACAACTACTCCTATTATGGCACCTCTCTCCCCTCGCCTCTAGATAGGGGATGAACCTGGAGGACGATAAGGTCCCACATCTGCATCATCAAAGAGCACTCAGTTAGTCATCAGATAAACAACACAAAAAACATTTTATATCATTAAAAAATAAAAATAAACATTATATAAACAAAATTTCCTTCTTACCTATGTCCCCCCACTGGTAACCTTCGGGAAGAGCTAGGTTCGGATCTCCACAGAAGTCTAGCCCGTCATATGCATAATCTTCGACCATGAGCAACTGAGTTTGCAGCCATTGGAAGAAGGCATTGTTATACTTGGTGATGTGACCGCCTCCATGTCGAGCCATGAGAACTACCCACCTCTTCATCCTTGGATCATGTGGAGCAGGTATACTCCACTCCACCTGCAAGTGTAAGACAGGGACCCTCTCCAGGAAGAAGGATACTAAAATAGACCCATATCCAAATTGTTTTAACCCACCACTTCTGTACTTGGTAAGTTGTTTCTTCATGCTTTTTAGGACCCCTTCTCACCAGTTAAAGAGTCAAGGTTCCATACACTCCAATGCATACTGAAAATGGATCTGTAAAGCCATGTGGGGATATGCACTCCCTGCCATGCTAGTAATATTATAGAGGATAGTCCATAAAGGAAAATCTCAAACATCCCTGATAGCGACCTTACTGCTATGTTTCTCAGTACCCGGCACACAATGATGACTGATGTAGTAGTTCATAGGCTCACCATCACCCCTGTTACCTGTAAGTGTCACCCATGAACCACGACAAGATAGTCCTATTAGGAAATAGATATCATCGATATCTATGGTGAGTGTGTGGGCACCCACGTGAAATGTTTGCTCGTTCACATCCCACATGTGAACCAATTACTCAAGTAGTCTCAATTGGGCCCTCATGCCATGAATCTTGAAGAACTTTAGTAACCCACACTATCGGAGGGCCATAACTATTCTCGGATCATTCCCAAAAAAGTAATCTTCTTCTTCGTGCTCTTGTTCGCACCACTCCAACATTTTAACCGAGGAAAACCTGCAAAGGAACCATAAGATGAGATTAGACACATTAAATCTTTCCTGGGGTTTTTTTCTTGTTGGGTTCATCTTTTTTAAGTTTTTGGGATGCGAACGTCACATGCCTGTGCATTCACACATTACGGCATCGTCGCAATTCCCAATATAGGGAACCTACGACGACCTCAATGCACATGTACCCTCTAAAATTTGACCCAAAAACACATTTTTAACCAATGAAAATCAATTTTTAATCCATGAAAAGATGAAGGAGAAGGAAATTACCTCTTTAGCGGAGATTATTCGTGAAATGATCCATCGTGCACTCCATAATCAACAATTGAAAATGAAGGTGAAAAAGGGCTTTGGAGCAATATTTGGGTAAAATTACAAATGAAATGGCAAAATGTGGTTTTTTACCTATTTTATTGACTTTTATTACTTTTCATTTGTATATTATATTATTTTTATGCTTTATCCAAGCCCTAAAGTCCTAACAACTTTACAAGTGGTTGATTTTTGTAGATTGAAAAATTCTAGAGATGAGACGTTGGAACAAGGGTCCTCTTTTTGGTTTGTTTTTATATATTTGTCGCATGTACAAATCCTTTTAGGGTTTTTTAGGAAAAACTCCGAGCAGAGTCTTAGTTATTTCTCACGCTCGTAAAACTATGAGAATGTAATCAAGTAGTCTTTTGTCATTTTTTCAAACTCGTAACGGTGACACGAAAAAAAAAAACATATGGAGTATCATTTAATCTCTTTTCACACTCCTTAAAAATGAAAAATTGTCGAGTGACCTTGTTTTTTTCACGCTCGTAAAAGTATTTGAAGATAACATCTGATGAGCGGTAGATTATCACTTTTTCGGTCTCGTCGGATTAATTTACGAAAAAGGACATAATGGAATTCTCTTTAAGTGCTTTTTAGACTCTCTAAAATTGAAAAATCCCTGAGTTTTCTTTTCTTTGACTCATTAAACAAACATCGAAAGACCCATATGGGATCGAACCACTTCTTATTAGGGTTTGTTAACCATACTCTGAGGTACTCATTCGAAGGATGGGATTACATCTACAAGCATATGTTATCCTCCTCAAGCTTGTGTAAAAATAAAGAGGTACTCGCTAGAAATGGTGGGGGGGAATTGGGAAGAAATGTGTTTCTCTATTTGTGTTAGTGGCAGTAATAGTCACTCTTGAACATGACACCCCTATTCATCATTGTATCTAGGTTGGGAAATCCATTTGTCTCTCGTTTGACCATCCAAAATATTATATTTTGGGTCCTCCTTGAGTCAATGTTGTCAAGACCATTGTCGTGTCATTCATATGTTCAAGAGAAGTCCAACCTAAATGAGCCTTCTATCAAGTCAGCCATATGCAGTTATAAATTTTATACCATGTCAGTCATCTGCAGTTATAAATTTTATACCATGTCGACCATCCCTGTGTCAGTTTCGAAACACTTCATACTTCGATCTACTTCAAACCTGTTACATATTTCGTGTCATTGATGGGGGATACATCAAGGCCCTCCTGTGGCAAGTCTTGTCCTATCGACTTCAACACATTATCTGGGAATAAGACTTAGAAATCTTTCAGTACCTTAGAGCCTACATGCCTCAATGGAAGGTTTCTTCGCTTTCAACAATGGGTTCACATCACTGACCCCTGATTGGAAGATTCCATCGAGCGTTCGACTTCAACTCAATTATTCACATTCGTTGGATTGTACTGGGGTACCTTGGGATTCATTGACATCAATGGTGATTTCTCTCACACTTGTTAACGATTTTCATTAATGACCGGTAATCAAGTGGTTTCTACCATGTTCGACTTCAACACCTGTAATCACATGGCTAGATTCATACTTAGAGACAATGAAAATGAAGACCCTGGATCTTATCACTTTGGTCTAGGTTGTTGGCATACTTACGGACAGAAGGTAGAGTATGCTTGTTTTTCATTGATGGCAAGATCAACACGACGAGAGTATACTTGTTTGTCAATGATAGCAATATCAACAACGCAGCGATGATAGCATGGAAATAACATAAGTGTAATCTCAAGAGGAGGAGCAACAGTGATCGTTGGATCATCCATCATGAATTCCCAATGGTCGTCAGATCTGAATTCAGACAGGAGGAGCGTGCATAAGAGGAGAACAAATATCAGACGTTGTATCTGAGCGCCGAGGACCAATAATCGTCAAATCTTGTATAGATGTGAAGAGGATAAGGCTGATCCATCCTCCAACTCCATGAAATACGGAGTTGCGAAATGATCTGGATCGTTGATCCAAGAAGGACACGTGGCGAGAGATCATCATTTTGTTGACTGAAGGGTCAAAGGAAGGAGGTTCTCTAACCTCCAAAGTCATGAAATGCGAAATTGCGACATGATCTGAGTCATTGGATCGAGGAGAGATCTGGACCGTTGATTGTCCAGGGAGACAAAACGCGAAGTCGTGAAATGAAAAATCACGATTTGATCACAGCCATCGATCAAAGGGAGAGCATGGACCGATCTGGCATGATGAAGAACGAAGTCTGAGTTTTTAAAGAAGAGATCTGGACCATTAAATCTTTGAGGATCATGGGCCGTCAATCTGGAGTATTTCGAAATTTTGTGAGTTGGGAGTCTCAAGGAAACTCATATCATAAAATCGCGATACGTGAAATTGCAAAGCATTTTTTCGCTTAACCCCTGGTCATAGTTGGAGGTCACATTATCGAAGGATTAATGGAGGAGCTGGAACGTCACTAGGCTCCACATCGGAGATCGTCGATATCACAAAACGCTCATTTGATTAGCGAGTGGTCACAACCAGTGGTCACATCAACGGAAGATTGGGGAAGGAGCTAGAAACACTAGGCTCCATTTCAGAGTTTCGCGAGCTGGGAACATCAAGGAAACTCGTGGCTGGATCACCTGAAATGCGAAATCGCAAAATCACTTTATGTTTAACATTCGGTCATAGCCAGTGGTCATATGGGATAAACATGAGACCCTGTGGATATAATCCAATGGTGTTGGTTAATTGGGAATCTAATTGAAGGGCTACTGTTTCACCTCACGGTTAATTGTTTAGTTACGATTCAGTTAGCATAACTGAATCATAGTTCTTGGGTGTTTCGCGATTCAATTGCTGAGGCGTTTCCTTGGATATTCGAGGTGTAAATGAATCAATGGGAGAGAATAAAAGAGATATGCAGTGATTGTGTGAGGTTGGTTGTTCTAATGGAAAAATGAGTTGAACTATAAGAAAGGTAAAATTACAGTATGCATAGTGTGAGATCAAACTCAGAGATGAGAAACAGAATATGAACAAAACAGAAAAGGTGAAGAGAGTAGAATGAACACATACCAAAGAGCACGAGAGGAACAAAGAAAGAACAAATAGAAAGAGACATTTAGTCAATCTAAGTATGAACATAGTAGAAGAATAGTGAAGCAGAGAATATTTGCAGAATATAGAAGAAATTGTAAGAATTGATATATCTATATTGTTGGTTATTCAATCATGTATTCATAACTAGGGAGGTAGGGTGGTGCTAGGGAGGACTGTAGTCCTCTGTTATTCAAGTTGGTGCTTGAGCACTGGAAGTTGAAGATTTCATCTAGTTGTGGCTAGAAAAAAAGGTGGCAGAGCGGTGCTTGGGAAAAAAAAAAGTTTTTTGTATGCAAGTTGGTGCTTGTATAAGTGGAAGTAAGTGCTTCCATCCAGTTGGTGTTGGAACACTCCGAGAGTTGGTGCTTCCTTCTATAGGGTGCTAGAGAAATCAGAGAGTTGGTGCTCTCAATAAGTTGCAATTTGTAAAACAAAGGTGGTAGCCTCATTTTGAGTTGGTTCTCAAAGATAGATGATGTACATAACATAAAAGACTGTTATCTCTATGTATATCTTATGTGTGACTGATGTTCATTATTTATGTTGTTCATATATTGTATAATATTGATGGTCACTTGGAAGAGATTAATAATTGTTTGAATAGTCATATAATTGTTTAAGAACAGTAATAAATAATTCACCCCCCCCCCTCCCTATCAGTTGTATTAGTAATTTCAACACAGGTTGTGATGGAGTATTCATGATTTGTATTGACACATAGATCCACTTTGTATATCTCGTGGCTATCTCTGAATTTGAGTTCTTTTAAAGCATAGATCCACAGTGTATTCTTGGTGGCTATGTTGAATCATGATGACATGGATACACAATGTATGATTAGTGGCCATGACTCACTTGAAACTTATGATTAGAGTCATTTGTAGTATGAGCGTGGGAATGCCTACCTCAGAAATGGTATGATATTATGCAGATGTTTGTTTGTTTGCAGGTTCATGATCGATGCGCTCCTTGTTTTTGACATACACATTCTATAAAGTATTTTAGTTGTCACGAGTTCCAGCTTCATACTTTGGGGGGGATTCTGTTACACATTATTTTGGTCACCTCATTGATCACCTGACAACATGTGTTCATGTTCCCTAAAAATATTAAAAGATACTTTCTACATCAGAAAAGTGATTTGCTTTCCTATGCCAACAACCATATGAAGGAAGGTCATAATACCCTTCTATATGCATGGGGTGCGGCGATGCCTGATCGTCACATCTTGCACTATACCTCGACTGTGACATCGTTGCATGCTGCTATATGCACAGGGTGCGACGATACTTAAATCTTGGAAAAAGTCAAATTTCACGAATGTTCTAGAAGGGGATGTTCTAGAATATGAGGTGGCCTCCGATCGGTTTGGATCTTACTCGCTTCACTGATTTGGTGGGATCATCCTAATCTTCTCGTCCATCTCTCTTTCAAACTATATAAAGAGGGATCTCTCATGGAAAAGGCTAAGGTTGAAGAGGCTAAGAATTGTATCAAGAGTTCTACTTCAGATTATGCTTGAGATATTTGCTTTAGTTCTTCAAGTCAGATTATGGATTTTCTTCATTCAAGGCATTGAAGCAAAGGTGTGTGTTGGATCAAAGAGCCATTTTTCAAGTTCAAGTATTTTTATGTTAGGAGATAGGTGGGAAGTATAAGGGCATACACCCCCACCCTAGCCTTCATCATTTTATTGCTTCATCTCATTGATTAAGGGTTTGTTAAGAGAAGTATAAGGGCATACACCCTCTTGGCTTAAACCCTAACTTAGGGAAACTTTCCTTGGGGGGTAAAAGGGATTACACCCACAAGGAGGTAGCTTCTCTAAGCTCCGTGTGACTCCATTAACACAATAGTAAAGGCACTAATCATACTCTTTTTTGCATTGGAGATATAAAATCCTTGTCTCGAGAAACACAATCTTTGACCTTTTGAAAGTTCTCTTGCTTGAAGTTGATTTATCTCATTGAGAGGAGTCTTTCCCCATTAGGGTTTCCCCTCTCTCCCAACACTCTAATTGTTGTTACAAAATTTAAACTACAACCATTAGGGCTGCATAACCCTAGCTATTAATACTCAAATAACTCTTACTCTAACCCTAGACTAGCTCTCTAACTTTCCTCATTTACTCCACTAACTAGGGCACATATTTTGAGGTAGTTATTGGCAAATTTTCATGGTTAATTTTGTTTTTATTTGCCACTGAATGCTACAACCATAAGGCTGAAATTTTCTGTAGAAGACATTTGTTACAACAACCATTTAATCTACCTCCTTAAGTGCCCCTTTTTCAACCTATGTTTATTGTTAAATTTGATGTTGATTTACCTAACTAGTCTAGATCTTTATATGTTGATTTTATATGTTTTACTTTCTGATATAAGCTGATATATATTGCTGAAAATTAGGTACAACAAGCTTAACTTGTTTATATGACTAACATATACCATTGCAGGGTGTGTTTTAGTGTGTCTCGAGCAAGTACAATCATCTAGAGAAGTATTATACATGTGGGGCAACCATTACTTGAATTGCCAGGCATCTCTCCCTACCCTTCATTCCATTTAGAATTGACCTCTAGGGGATTCATTTTCACTTCCCTCCATCTTCGTCTCAATCCCCCTAGGGTCACCGGGATCACCTCACTAGAGTGACCTAGTCACTCTTGAAGTGCAGGACCTACATCGAGGTGACATTGGGTGTAGGATTTCCAAATTGTAGCACTTGTTATGTGGTTGGGTCGGGCTTTGCCCAACCTACAACTTTTGCTATAGCACGTCCTATAGAGATCAGATTCATGCACATCTTTGGAATGTGTCTTACCTGTTTCAATAGGATATGTTGTCCCTCCTTTGTCTTGATCTGGACATATCCCACTCCAACAATTTTGCAAAAGTGATTGTTTTGCAAATGCACTTTACCATAATCACAAGAACTATATGCAACAATGTTATCTTTACTTGGGGTTACATGGTAATATGACCCAGAGTCAAGAATCCAATCAATGCTATAGTTGGACACAAATAAGCATGCATCTTCCATTGAAACAGTAAATAAAACCTCATTCTCTGAAACTACAACAGTGGTCTCACCTTCACTTGTGATGGCTGATGTCTTGGCTGCTTTTTTATCCTTTTGTTCTCGCTTCCAGATTCAACACTCCTTTTTCATGTGCCTAGGTTTTCCACAATGATAACAAATAAGCCTTCCTCTTCTTGATTTTGATCTGCCTCTTGACCTCAAACACCCTTGACAACATCGATCAATTTTCCTACCACAATCAGCTAGAGTTAGAGCTTCTCCTCACTCATTTTCTGTAACTGATTTATGTCACAACTCCTCATTCATTAAGTTTTTTATAACATCATCGAACTTCAGGGTTCCTGCAATTGTTGAAGTGCCAATAGCTACTATCATATTCTCCCAGTTGTCCGACATAGATCACTTCAATAAGATGGCTATAATCTCATCATCCAAAATGATTTTGATAGAGGCAAGCTGGCTCGTAATTATATTGAACTCATTTAATTGCTTTGTTACTAAAGCACCCTCTTTCATCTTGAGATTGTATAATTTCTTCATCAAGAAGACCTTATTTGATGTTGTGTTTTTATCATATAGATCATGCAGCTTGTGCCATAAATCTTCTGTGGTTTTCTCTCTGACCACATTGAAGTAGACAATCTTTGTTAGACACTGACGGATTGTGGAAATGTCCTTCCTTCCTAGCTTGAGCCAATCCTCATTTTTCATCGATGAGGGTCTCTTTGGTATTCCCTCAATCGACAAATATTGATCCCTTAAAATCAATATATCTTCCATTTGTGACTTCCATAGGGAAAAATCAGCCCTGTTCAACTTCTCCATGTCACTTGGCGTTGTTGTCTCCATGCTTAATGGGACTCAACTCAAACAATAGTCTGACACTGCTCAATTAAACCTTACTTCCTCAAAATCTGCAATCCTCGTCAGATTTCGTCGTCCATGGATTCTCACGGATTCGGCTTTCCAACGACCTCCCACAATTTCTCCTTCTATATTGTGGGAATTTCGATGGCCTCCTGTGGTTACCAATAATATGACCTCCCATGATTACCAACAATCAGCTCTGATACCATTTGTTAGGGTAAAGCTTGCCACATAGATCTCTAAGCCTTGGTAACCACTCAACAATAATTGAGATCATCCAGCAAGTATGTAGATCATAATTCTCTAAACACCCAATGTTGTTCTACCAACTATCTCGTAGTTAATTTAAACACAATAACAAAAACGTGGAGAAAAAGAGGAGAAAAACAAGGGCAATGGAGAATAAAAGAATTGATTATGTACACAATTCGTCTTTTTATTACACACAACGCGTTACACAACTTACAGTCCATTGCATATGGCCAGCGGTTTTACATGTATTTATAAGATTGATTGGATCCTTCGAAGAATTGAAATCTCCAGAAGACATAAATCCATAAACACCTATGTCAGTCGTGAATAAGCTTCTAGGCATCTCTTAGAACAAGTGGGAAATTTCTACAATTATTAACTTGTTGGCTGTGGTAGTTGAAACAGTAATTTCTAAAAATTGGAAGCAACTTCTAGACTTCGTGGAGACGGGGGTGTGTTATCTGATGTCAGAAAGAAAATTTTGGAGGTGAATCTAGCTTCACTGTTAACAACCCTACCAAAACAAGGATTACAACTGGATTTTAATACATATGGTTGGGGAAGATGAAGGTATGTTGTATCATCTCTTGATCCATTGATTTTGTACATACTTTCGAGACTTTGTTTTTGATCGACAAGAGTAGTAACACATTTATGTTATTACATTTCTGGCATGCATTTATAAGTTTGATGTCCAATGTGATATCTAGTATGCTATGGAATCCTGAAATCTCCATCAGGATCCAAGGATTTCATTGTTGAGAGGCAATTCTAAGAGAATAATAATAATAAATGTATTATTAATGAATAGTGTGTGTAAAAAGAGTGGAGAGTATTTCATTTGTCTTCATCCATATTATAATAAACTAGCTTTGGGAACCTGAAATCAAAAAAATATAGTAATTACAGTAAACCGAATACTCATACCACATATCACAACAAAAACATAATCACAACAACAACATAATAAAATACATACCTTGACCTGTAGATTGGTTGATTTAGTCCATGGTTCTCTTGTTCTTGAGCTTGCCCAAATTGTTCAACTGAATATTAACCTCCCAGCCAACAAGGAACAACCTCTCTGGCTCCCTAGCTCCAGGAATCCCTGCGGTTTCCTGGCCCCCGAGCCCAAAGTTCCCAACAACAAAAGTACCTTGTGAGATTTTCCAAAACAATCTGTTCTCCCAATTTTCCTCCTCCTCTTCCACCTCTTGCAGAATTTTTCAAAGCAAAATGAGACCCCTCTCCAAGTCCCCTGCCCTCTTCCTTATCCTCCCCTCTCATTCAATTCCCCAGCTACCTTATCCCCCTCCTTAATTCCCCAACAACCTTATCCCTTCATTAATTACTTCACCTACCTTTTAATAATAAAATAATAAAAAAAAACTTATTGAATTTATTTTAATAATTAATTAAATTTAAATTAACAAATATGAAAATTAAATAATCAAATTGGGTTGTTACATACACCCACCCTTCAAGAAACTTCGTCCCGAAGTTAGAGTAATTTACAATACAAGGGTAATGACACATGATTCATACATCCACATCAAAATAAACAACATCGTCAATTTAAAACACTTATACATACTAGTGTACATGTGCAAGGGATGCATGTGTAGCTAGCACATACAAGACTTGCACATGTACTAATGACAACAATTATCACACCTAAAGCAATTATTGTATGCGTCCAATCCAATCAACAAGACCATTCATTTCATAAAATATAGTAAACCATTTAAAATGTTCGTGAAATCCCTCAATTACAATAATTTAGCACAAGCAACATTCACTTAGATAATTGTAGTTCAGTTAAGTAAATATAAACATACATATATACATATTTTTCAAAATGAGGAAATCAAGAAATTCTACCATAATGTGAAAGCCCCACACACTCT
>JASDQU010270980.1:2534-15240 GCA_032191745.1 Picea mariana
TGCAGGAGGAATAGGATTTGGAATGAGTTCATCATAGGGAGGAACACACATTAATACTTCATCATCATGTTTAATATCTTCATGCTCTCACTCTTCAACCAAGTCCTCATTGTCCTTGCTAGAAGTATGAGTAATTTCTTGTTCCTCCCCATGGGATTGGTAACCTTCATCAATATCCTTCCCCTCAACCTCTTGTTGATTGATGTCTTGTTCCAAACCTTTCGGGGTTTCTTTAATAGAGGTCTCAAGGGAAGGTGTTCTCTTGGGAGTACCTAGGGTATCTTTGGGCTGACCAATCTTGACTTCTGGAACAAAGGATTGTTCTTCCTTAGATGAGGAGACATTGGCTTCGATTTCTATGACCATGTCATAAAATTATTGGATTGTTCTAGGAGCTTTATCTCTTATAGGGAACCTATTTGTCCTGTAAAGGCTTTGGTGTAAAGAAAGATAAGAAAGTTGTTTGACGGGTGATAGCTTGTTAGGATCTATTGTATTAGCCTCTTAAATCTATCATGAAATTCCCTAACAATTTCATTCACATTCTTCTTTATGTGATTAAATTTGTTTACCAAAACCAAAGAATCCCATCTCTTGAGGAAAACCTCTTGTAATTTCTCCATGGATGTAATACTAGCATAAAGGAGGCCAACATACCATCTCTTGGAATTATCATGTAGAGTAGCAGAGAAAAGTTTAATTGCTAGGTCTTCAACATCATCACTGATAGGGTGGAGTTGAAAGAAAGCATAAGGTTACGCATATGGTTCTGAGCATTCTCTCCATCACTACTAGTGAATTTAGGGAGCCATTTTACATATCTTGGAGGCATTCATCGAGGATAGTCTAGTATTTTACTCGTATCCAAGGGTTTAAAATTACCTGGGTCCCATTGAGAAGCCATGGTTGGCTTTGTCATTAGTGCAGTCACCAGATAATCCTTCTAGGGATCATTAAAGGGAAAATAGGGAATCACCCTTAGTGGAGTCTCCAGGTAATCTTTATGAAATGAAGGCTTTGGATAAAGGCTTACCGAAAAAGTGTGGTTCAAGGAAAATTGACTCAGTGTTCCCTGGCAGCGACACCAAAATGTTATCACACAATTTGTACTTTCCCAAGCCCAAGGAAAGTATATGCAAGATTGGCATAACAGGGGGTGACCTATCATTGTCACCTTAATAGGAAACCCCTTTCTGTTTAGGAGTATATCAATATTACCCAGGGGAGACGTCCCTAGTGACCTAAAGGGTTGATGAAACTAAAGAAAGGATGCAATATTACTCCCCTCTCACCGGTCACTCAAGTCAAAAGTTTCTCTAGGTATTTAAGAGATGAATCAAAGTGAATATTTAGTGTACCTTCCTAGAACAAGACAACAAAGGGAAAATATAACATCTTTTGATGCAGGAGCATCGCCAACAACAAGCAAGTGTAGGACAAGCACCAATGCATTTTGGCACATGATGAATTGTTTGAAATGTTTTGAAGTTTGATACGCCAAACATCAATGTAATAGTTAAGAGAGAGTGTAATTCCATATTGTAAATAGATCTTGAGCGATCTGCTCTCATCTGTTAGATGTAAAGGCATTTATAGGCAGTTAATGTAAGTAGGTAGAATTTAATTCTAGATTAGACAGTTTTAGGAGCAGAGGGAAAACCGACTATAGACACCCTCATATTGCATCATTTGTATTATTAGCAACATTATCAATCGAAGAGAGCATAGGAGAGTAGAGAGCTATGTAGAGTAAAAACCCATGTACAGAAGTTCTAGATTAATACAAAGATCTTTAGTTCAGACTCATGGTTTTCAATTGCTTTTTGTGTTTGTACATGCTGATTGATATATGCTTGTTTACTCTCTATTATTCATTTGCTTTGATGCGTGAATGTATGATTTCATATTTAATGGTTAAATACAGAGAGAGAGAGAGAGAGAGAGTAAGAGAATGAGTTTCAATTGTTTCTCTATTTCAGCCAGAATTCCTGCAAGGAGTGCAGTGAAGTGTCCGCAAGGAGTGCGTTGACAAGGGTTCAGAGTTTCATCTCTGAAAGCTCAGTAGAGATAAAAATTACTCTCATTTTCTGCAGAAGTGCAGGTGGAGCAAAGACGTCGTGCAAGATGTGCGCAGGCTAGTTGTAAGTTAGAACTTATCGACCCAGGGGAGAATTGAAGGGTTGTTGTTGCAAAGAGAGTGCGCAGAGTCTAAGAATTCAAATACTTGGAAGTATTTGAAGAGTTGCCGCAAGGAGTGTGTGCAGGAGTCTTTTTGAAGACTCGAGTTTGTGGTAAAATCTCAGAAGAGTTAGTGTCTTGAAGTGTTGAAAAGGAGGCGTAGTAAAGTCGTTTTACAGGTGGAGAAGTTCTGCAAAGGAATATCGTGTTCACTTCGTAGGAGTTGTCAAGGAGGAATCGGACAATCAAAATTCTCCGTGGAGAAGTCGCGAAGTCCCGAGACCCATCAGATATTGCAGAGGAGCAAGGAGGGTTACAGCGAGTGTTTTTTCTAAGTTAAGTTCAGAAGAAATAGGGTCGTAGGATCCAAGCCGACGAGGGTCGTTGGATCGCTCGTGAATACTTATTTCGAAGTTCGAAGGTTTGAAGGTGCAGAAGAATCTGACCATGGAGAGTGGATAGGTGGCATACCCATCAACACGGAGGTCATACCTTCACTGACCATTTCAGGGTTTCGTGGGTTGAAGAACCGAAAGTTTAGCATCAGGATTCGCGAAGTCCGAAATTTCAAAAAGGCGGGAAGTTTCGTTGTGAGCCAGCACTGGGAACGTGTCAGAATTCGGCATTTCGAGGTTTGGCAGTTGGAGAGTCGAGAGACTCGGAAGGGGAAGTCGCGAAGTTGCGAGTTGCGACAGAGAGCGGCGAGGAGTTTAGGATCTCGGTACTTCGGGTGTCGGGATACAAAGGAGGCATCGCTTGGGGTGCAAAGTCGCAACGTGCGAAGTTGAGCATGAGGGACACGTGGCAGAACCACGTTGTGGGCTTGTGTGATAGACAGGTGGACACGCGTCATATAGTGGAAGGATTCAACACTCTGTTGACTTCTCGCATCTCGAGAATTCGCGAGATAAGAGCACGTGAGCTCGACGCTACAACTCACAAAGTGGCGAGTAGCGAGGGTGCAAGTGATAAGTCTAGCCGACGGTCACGCATGGAGGTCATTGACATAAGGGAGCCATAACCTATCGGCATTTCGAGTATCGTGAATTTGGGAAGAAAGAGTCGGGAGTTTCGACTCACGAACTCGCGAGATTGCGAGTTGCGACAAGTGCCTTTGGAATCAGGCCTTGGTCATAGCGTTGTGTTCGCTTGGGAAAGGTGGAGCTCACGCCTAGTGTTATTCGCATAGAAGAGATTTTCGAAAGGACCCGTGGATCGATTGAAAGAAGATTCTAGCAGGGAATTGAAAGAGCCAATTTGGCCCAAAGGAGACAAAGAACGATCCTGTGAGTGGACTTCGACCCAAGGTGCAGGGGAGGTCTGAGTCAATTTGGTATCAGAGCCCAGAAAGATTTATTTGCTTTCTGTAGCAGGGAAAAGAAAGACTCACCATGTCGTCGAGAAGAAGAGACAGGAAAACACCCGATCCGCCAGAGGAGAGGGAAATGCCAAAAGCAAGGGGTAGGCAGGTGCCAAATCCAGCCATGGAAAGAGAGATGCATAACATATCCACCAGACTCGTGGACGTGGAAATAAAACAGAGGCGCAAAGTCGATGTTGGAGATGTCAGTGAATCTGAAAGTGAAGATGAAGCTGGACATGAAGGAGAGGAAGTTGCAGCAGAGGATGCAGCAAATGAACGCCTGATTAGGGATGTTGCAAGGATGGGTGCTAGAGAAAAAATGGATATTCCAGTATATGAGGGAAACCTGGATGTTGAAGAAATTCTAGATTGGATTAGAGATATGGACACGTATTTTGACTATGAAGATGTCAAGGAAGACAAGAAGGTCAAACATGTTGTCACAATATTGAAAGGACATGCAGCGTTGTGGTGGGATGAACTACAAACTGACAGACACTACAAAGGCAAGCAGAAAATCAAGAGCTGGGATAGGATGGTTGCGAAGATGAAGGCAAAATTCATCCCCAAGGATTACCAAATCACTTTGTTTCAAAGGATGCAGAATTTGAGACAGAAGTTGATGTCAATGAAGGAGTACACTGAAGAGTTCTATAAGCTAAACATTAGAGCAGGACATCATGAAAGTGATGATGAAAAGGTTGCCAGGTATATGAATGGTCTGAGATACGACATTCAGGATGAGATGAGCATGATGATCATTTGGACCATAGAAGATGTTTATCAGATGGCTCTGAAGGCTGAAGAGAATCTGAGCCGAAAGAAAAGTCAAAGAGGCCGAGGCAGAAGTCAGCCCAAAGGCAAAACAGTTGTCGAAGATAGGAATCAGAAGCCTAAGGAAGAGTGGAAGAAACCTCATTCTCATACTGAAAGAGGTGGAAGCTCACAGAGAGGGAATTATGTCAAACAAAGAGGACAGTATGCTGATAACAACACTTTTCCTCGCACTAGAGGAAGAGGAAGAGGCAGAGGTGGAGTAATAAAATGATTCACATGCAGAAAGAATGGACACAAATATTATGAATGTCCAGATAAGAAGAAAGAAGGTGGTGAAACTCACATTGCCGAAGCACAGAGGCGGAATGTTGAGGAAAAGGATGTTGAAGGCGGGAGATCACTGGTGATGAGGAAGGTTCTCTTAACGCTAGAAGAAGAGACAGAGAATCCAGTGCAAAGGAATAGTCTTTTTCGGACTGCTTGAAAGACCAAAGACAGGGTATGCAAAGTCATCATGGACAGTGGTAGCACAGACAATCTCATTTCTACAGAGATGGTAGAAAAGCTGGAGTTGGAGACTATTGAACATCCAAGTCCATACAGAGTTTCATGGCTACAAAAAGGATATCGGGTAAATGTCACTAAACAATGTTTAGTTGAGTTTAAGATAGGAGGGTATAACGATAAGATATTGTGTGATGGCATTCCCATGGATGTTTGTCATTTATTGCTGGGTAGACCGTGGCAATATGACAAAAATGTGGTTCATGATGGGAGGAAGAAAACTTACACCCTAGAGAAGAATGGGAGAACTCACATGTTGTTGTCGATTAAGGACAAAGAGGTGAAACCTGAAGCAAGCAACATTGTACTTCTCATGAGTGGGAAAGAACTTCTTACAGAAGTCAAGAAGAAAGAGGAACTGCAATTCATTGTGGTCAGGAAGCCTAAAATTGTTTTAACAAGTATAAGGGTAGATGATTTACCAGAAGAGGTTCAGGAGCTGCTGGAAGAGTTCGTTGATATAGTAATGGACGAACTACCTCGTTCATTGCCACCAATCTGAAGTATAAGTCATCACACTAATCTCATACCTGGAGCTAGTTTACCAAACAAAGCAGTGTACAGAATGATGCCACAGGAGAATGAAGAGGTCAAAAGATAGGTCCAGGATTTAATGGACAAAGGGTTGGTTAGAGAAAGATTGAGTCCATGTTTTGTTCCGACACAACTCAGTCCGAAGAAAGACGAATGTTGGAGGATGTGTACTGACTCGAGGGAAATTAACAAGATTACCATCAGATATAGATTTACATTGCCAAGGATGGACGATTTGATGGATTGCTTGAGTGGAGCCAAATTTTTTTCAAAGATTGATTTGAAAAGCGGATATCATCAAATTCGTATGAGAGAAGGAGACGAATGGAAGAAAGCATTCAAGACCAATGAAGGGTTGTATGAATGGCTTGTTATGTTGTTTGTCTTAACAAACGCATCGAGCACTTTCATGAGATTGATGAATGAAGTCCTAAAGGATTTCATCGGAAAAATTGTCATTGTGTATCTTGATGACATACTGATTTTCAGTAAAACAGAGGCAGAGCATCTGAAACATTTGGCTACAGTGATGAAGAGGCTACAACAAGAGAAGTTGCTGATAAACATGAAGAAATATTCATTCATGAATACAAAGCTCGTTTATTTGGGCTTTGTTATTTCTGAAGATAAGTTGAGGATGGATCCAGATAAAGTGGAAATGATTAAGAATTGACCATCGCCGAAGAGTATATTTGAGGTAAGAAGTTTTCATGGATTGGCTAGTTTCTACAGGAATTTCATCAAGAATTTCAGTGGAATTAGTGCACCAATGATGGACACAGTAAAGAAGAGACACAAGTCTTTTCATTGGACAGAAGAAGTTGAGAAAAGCTTCAATTTGTTGAAAAGGAAAATCACGGAACAACCAATTTTGGTGTTGCCGGATTTTAAAAAGACATTTCAAGTAAAGTGTGATGCAAGTGGATTTTCAATAGGGGCAGTCTTGAGACAAGAAGACAGGCTGATAGCATACTTCAGTGAGAAGTTGAACGAAGCCAAAATAAAATACTCCATGTATGACAAGGAGTTCTATGCTATTATTCAGCCATTGAAGAAATGGAGACACTATTTGATTCCTAAGGAGTTTGTCTTATACAGTGACAATCATGCCTTACAATTTGTGACTCAACAAGAGAATTTGAATCAAAGACATGTTAAATGGGTTGAATACATGCAGAACTTTACTTTTGTAATTAAGCATATTTTTGGAACTGCTAACAAAGTTGTTGATGCTTTGAGCAGGAAATGTTTGTTATTGCAGAAGTTCAGAGTCAAAACTTTGGGTTTTGATGATCTCAAGAACATGTACAGAGATGATCCAAATTTTAAGGAGACGTATGAAGCAGCTGAGAATCCAATTCTCAGGGACATGAGTCAATGGACAGAATACATGATCCAGGAAGGATTACTATTTAAGGGTAATCAACTTTGTATTCCAAAATGCTCCATGAGAGAGAATTTGCTGAAGGAGAAACATAGTGGAGGATTGGCCAAGCATTTCGGTCATGAAAAGACGTTCTCAAAGTTAAATGAGTCATATTTTTGGCCAGGAATGAGAACAGACGTCAAAAGATTCGTGGACAGATGTAGAATTTGTCAGCATTCAAAAGGAAAGAGGCAGAATGCAGGCTTATATCAACCGTTACCCATACCAGAGATTCCATGGGATGCAGTAAGCATGGACTTCATATTGGGGCTGCCGAGAACACAAAGAGGGTTTGACTCAATCTATGTGGTGGTGGATAGATTTTCTAAAATGGAACACTTCATACCGTGTCAGAAAACCAGTGACGCAACTCACATTGCGAATCTGTTTTTCAAAGAAGTCATTCGACTTCACGGCTTACCAAGGAGCATAGTTTCGGATCAAGACACCAAGTTCGTGGGACACTTCTGGAGAACCTTATGGAAAAAGTTGGGAACAAACTTTTCATTCAGTTCATCTTATCATCCTCAAACGGATGGACAGACAGAAGTTGTAAACAGAAGTTTGGGAGACTTGCTGAGAAGTTTGGTGACAGAACACCATAGTCAGTAGGACAATATTCTACCACAAGCGGAATTTTCTTATAATGATTCAATGAACAAAAGCACGGGGAAGATTCCATTTCAAATTGTTTATCGCATGCAGCCAAGGGGAGTTTCTAAATTGAGGGATTCAGAACAGAACACAACTAGGAGTGCTAGTGCAGAAGATTTTTCCAAGGCAATGAGGGAACTTCACAGCCGGGTGAAGGAGCGATTGCAGAGTTTGAGCCAGGAGCATAAGCGTAGAGCAGATCAACACAGGCGAAAACTTCAGTTCGAAGTTGGTGATTTGACTCTTACACATTTGAGAAATTAAAGGTTCCCAAGAGGGACATATAATAAATTGAAAATGAAGAAAATTGGACCGTGCCGGATCATAAGGAAATTTGGGACAAATGCTTATGAGATCGAATTACCCGATGGAATCAGAATTTCTCTGATATTCAACATATCAGATTTGTACCCTTATAAAGCTGAAGAAGCAGAAGCAGGTAGTGAACAACCAGAGTTTCAATGGGCTAAACAGATGTCTATAGCTGAAAAGCCACAGATGGAGAGAATACTAGACAAGAGAGTCAGTGAGAGGACCAGGAGAAAGGAATATTTTGAATACCTGGTCAAATGGAAGGGACATCTAGTTGAATATGCCAGCTGGAAAAATGAAGCAGAAATCCAAAAGCATGGATAGACCGTGTGAGAGCTCATGGACAAGATCCCATGAAAAGTTTCAAGCGAGGGAGTATGATGCAGGAGCATCGCCAACAACAAGCGAGTGTGGGACAAGCGCCAATGCATTTTGGCACATGATGAATTGTTTGAAATGTTTTGAAGTTTGATACGCCAAACATCAATGTAATAGTTAAGAGAGTGTGTACTTCCATATTGTAAATAGATCTTGAGCGATCTGATCTCATCTGTAAGATGTAAAGGCATTTATAGGCAGTTAATGTAAGTAGGTAGAATTTAATTCTAGATTAGACAGTCTTAGGAGCGGAGGGAAAACCGACTATAGACACCCTCATATTGCATCATTTGTATTATTAGCAACATTATCAATCGAAGAGAGCATAGGAGAGTAGAGATCTGTGTAGAGTAAAAACCCATGTACAGAAGTTCTGGATTAATACAAAGATCTTTAGTTTAGACTCATGGTGTTCAATTGCTTTCTGTGTTTGTACATGTTGATTGATATATGCTTGTTTACTCTTTGTTATGCATTTGCTTTGATGCGTGAATGTATGATTTCATATTTAATGGTTGAAGATTGAGAGAGAGAGAGTAAGAGAATGAGTTTCAATTATTTCTCTATTTGAGCCAGAATTCCTGCAAGGAGTGCAGTGAAGTGTCCGCAAGGAGTGCATTGACAAGGGTTCAGAGTTTCATCTCTGAAAGCTCAATAGAGATAAAAATTACTCTCATTTTCTGCAGAAGTGCAGGTAGAGCACAGACACTGTGCAAGATGTGCGCAGGATGGTTGTAAGTTAGAACTTATCGACCCAGGGGAGAATTTAAGGGTTGTTGTTGCAAAGAGAGTGTGCAGAGTCTAAGAATTCAAATACTTGGAAGTATTTGAAGAGTTACCGCAAGGAGTGCATGCAGGAGTCTTTTTGAAGACTCGAGTTTGTGGTAAAAGCTCAGAAGAGTTAGTGTCTTGAAGTGTTGAAAAGGAGGCGTAGTAAAGTCATTTTGCAGGTGGAGAAGTTCCGCGAAGGAATACCGTGTTCACTTCGCAGGAGTTTTCAAGGAGGAATCCGACGATCGAAATTCTCCGTGGAGAAGTCGCGAAGTCCCGAGAGCCATCAGATCTTGCAAAGGAGCAAGGAGGGTTACAACGAGTGTTTTTTCTAAGTTAAGGTCAGAAGAAATAGGGTCATAGGATCCAAGCCGATGAGGGCCATTAGATCGCTCGTGAATACTTATTTCGGAGTTTAGAGGTTTGAAGGTGCAGAAGAATCCAACCGTGGAGAGTGGACAGGTGGCATACCCATCAACACGGAGGTCAGACCTTCACTGACCATTTCGGGGTTTCGTGGGTTGAAGAACCGAAAGTTTATCATCATGATTCGTGAAATCGCGAAGTCTGAAATTCTGAAAAGGCGGAAAGTTTCGTTGTGGGCCAGCACTGGGAACGTGTCAGAATTTGGCATTTCGGGGTTCGGTAGTTGGAGAGTCGAGAGACTCGGAAGGAGAAGTCGCGAAGTCGCGAGTTGCGACAGAGAGCAACGAGGAGTTTGGGATCTCGACACTTTGGGTGTCGGGATACAAAGGAGGCATCGCTTGGGGTGTGAAGTCGCGAAGTGCAAAGTTGAGAACAAGGGACACATGGCAGGACCACGTTGTGGGCCCATGTGATAGATAGACGGACATGCGTCATATACTAGAAGGAGTCAAAACTCTGTTGACATCTCGCGTCTCGGGAATTCGCGAGATAAGAGCACGTGAGCTCGACGCTACAACTCACAAAGTGGCGAGTAGCAAGGGTGCTAGTGATAAGCCTAGTTGGTGGTCACGCGCGGAGGGTGTTGACATAAGGGAGCCATAATCGTATCGGAATTTTCGGGTATCGTGAATTTGCGAAGAAAGAGTCGGGAGTTTCGACTCATGAACTCGAGAGATTGCGAGTTGCGACAAGTGCCTTTGGAATCAGTCCTTGTTCATAGTGTTGTGGTCGCTTGGGAAAGGTGGAGCTCGCGCCTAGTGTTGTTCGCATAGGGGAGATTTCTGAAAGAACTTGTGGATCGATTGAAAGAAGATTCTAGCAGGGAATCGAAAGAGCCGATTCGGCCCAAAGGAGACAAAGAACGATCCTGTGAGCGGACTTCGACCCGAGGTGCAGGGGAGGTCTGCATCAGCGTTCAAGTACCAAATGATGTTAGTTCTTTATAAGACCATGAACCTTTGAAAAATAAGCTAGTTGATATAAATTTGCAGCAATGTAATAGTTTACAACATAAATAAGTATTTTATAATAGCTACAATAAATATGCCTTGGAATTTCTTAAATATACAATGAAAAGGTAGCTTTGACTAGGCAAAATGATAATCAATTGTCACAAGCAAATTTAGCAATGTATAGCTAGCATTAAATGTTGACTTTGTAGAGAATTTGTTGCAGTTAGATGGTTGTAGCAATCTTTTGTAACAACAAGTTCTAGTGCTCAGAATTGCAAGAAAACATTGTGTAAACTTAGCATAAATCTAGCAGATTGTTAGGAAAATAATGTGTATTAGTATGGTTGTAGCAAAAAATTAATGTATATTAGTATGGTTGTAGAAAATATTTGCAACAAAAACAAGTTAACTAGTGAATTAGTTTATCTTAGGGTTAGTAAAAGTTAGAAAAAGCTTTAAGCAAGAAGGTTTGAGTGTTTGTTTGATCAACCATTCAATAAAGCAAGTGGACTAGTGCCTTTAAGGGGTAATAGAGTCTATAGGTGACAGTTTTCTCTTGGAAGTAATAACAAAATTATTATACTTTTCTAAGGAGAATAGATGAATGGAGGAGGTTTTGGTACTTCAAGGCCTCAAACATCCAAATCCTAAATACAAATTCACTAGAGAGTAAGCAATTTTAGGCCCTAGTGAATCTTCCTTCCCTAGACTTAATGAAAGGTATTGAGGGAAACAATAACTAGACAATGACTTTTAAAGAGCTAGAATTTAGGGCTTTAGAATTTTATCTAAGTTAAATCACCTTAGCAAAGTCTAGCAAACGAAGAGCAAAGAAGTAGTAACTTAAGTTCTTTACTTCTAGGGTTTGTCAAGCAAGCAATTTCATAATCTTTAACATGAATAAGAAAATATACCATAACCATTCAAATGAAATGAAGAATTGAAGATTTACTTACTTCACCAAGAATAATCAAGCAATAAAACCCTAGATTTCCAAGTAACTTCACCAAGAAATGATCCAAGTTGCAAATTTTAGCCTCCAAGACAAGTGTGCCTCCCTATTTCAGCCAACAACTCCCAAAAAGGGTGCAAATTTTATACCACACTTAGTGTGTGATGAGTGATGATGAAAAATGAGAGTACTTTCTCTCTATTTATACAATAATAATGACCTTTAATTAATTTTGGTTCATTAAAAGGCCAACCTGGCCAATTTATATCAAAAATCTAGTTTTTACATAAATAACAGTAATTAACCCCTGAAATCATCTCCACGGGTGATGTCATGCCCTTATAGGGTGACATTAGGCCCCTAGGGTGGAACGTTGGGCTCCATATGCAGAACGTGTGGACTCCAAAGGCCCTGTATGATTCCCACACGTATGAACCAGCTCATAAATTCCCCCAATATGCAAACCCTAGATCTAGATGAGATCCAAGGTTATAATGATGATGTCATGGGCTCTAAAAGGTCAACGTCCAGGTGGAAGAGAAAGATCCCCCTGGGACTAGGTCTACAAGAGTGTCTCCAAGGGAAACATCCTTATTTCTTCTTGGTGCAAGTCTTTGATGTCTCCTTTCCCATGCCAAGGGCTACAACATCCATTTGTGGGCTTTCATCCCCATGGAGGTCTGAGCTAGTCATTTTCCCACGTGTACCTGTCCACCAGGAAAATTCCTACAACAACAACTAGCATGTCCTCTAGGGGTTTATAACTCATGGGTATCATAGCATATAAATCACATCCAATAATTAAATTACCCAAACATGTGCATCAAACCCCCCTTTACCCAAACAAATTCTCAAAGACGTTATGCAATTTAACAAGTCAGGTTTGGAGAAGGTCTTAGGGTATCCTATTGGGATAATACTCCTTAATTTTGGGCTGTTTCCTAGGTAAGAATCAATCTAGGTCATGTATGTGTGTGTGAGGTGGCGTGGGGAAAGTGTTTGGACATGGGGTGCAGTGATAACATGGAAATTTAGATCTTACCTTTGGGTGCTTTTGTAGAGGGCGAGCTGCACCTTTTCATAGATGCCATTTTTTTCCTATCCCATTCAATTCATTTTATTCTTAGCCTCGTTTCTTTTGATATTTTTCTTTTATTCTTCAAGTGAAGAGTTAAGGGTCATTGTCCTAACTTGGTGACCAGAGGTGAAAGCATTATCCACAAGCATTTCATGGAGATGAGAAGTGTTCGACAACACAGGTATTCCAACAGAGGACGAAAACCTTCAGTAACCACTCACATAACCAGATCAAAGATCAACACACCGATGTTTTCACGTGGTAAAACCCCTACAGGGAAACATCCATGGCCCCAACCAACGCGGCCACTTGGAGCAGTTTATTAATGCAAAAAAAAAGA
>JASDQU010270981.1:1764-15355 GCA_032191745.1 Picea mariana
TGATCTCATTTTCAAAATATTTTTCACACTACCAACCTTCCTAACCTCTTAACTCAACAAAAGTATGGTGATCTTGGAAAGCTTCTCTTAATTCTTTTCAAGCACGGAAACAAATTTCTAAAGAATCATAAGTAATCACTTACCCTCTTAAGGTCCAATAGACCAATTCGGTCTTAGTGGATGCTAATAATCATCATCATCATCATCAGAATAATGTTACATTACATTTTTAATTTATCAATCAATGAATAAGACAATATATACTTTAATGTATTAATAAGTTATTAATGTATTACTATTTTAATATATTACATTATAAATTAATGTATTAGTACTTTTTATATATACACTATATTAATGTAAAAGTACTAATACATTAATTTATATTTTAATGTATTAATAAGTTATTAATAGTTTATATTAATGTAAAATTATTAATACATTAATTTATACTTTCAGATATCCCCCGGATGGGGTGCCACCATGATATGATGGATGTGACTCCGTCTAAGGCCACATGGCTAGGACACATGACAACAAGTGGTATTCCAATGTCATGTCCACTCTCACAACCTCACTGGCATTCAAAATATTTGTCATCACCTTTCCTCCCACACTCAAACCATGCATCTCACACGAATGAGGACTCGCAAGTCTTCATGGCATAGTGCAGTGAGAACACCCGGTCACCTCAACTCCAGTCAGCCATGTTATCGACCCCCTTGTCTCTTTTATTTTCTCATTTCTCTCAGTCCATTCTCTGCTCTGCTCTCCCACTTTGGTGTGCTTCCTCCATTCAAGATTTGGATATTTTTGGTGAGTACCCTCAGTTCTGGAGCCTTCTGGTGTGTACCCTCAACTCCTTCATGCCACGACCCAGGACCAGACTAAGGCGTGGAGCATCCTGGTACCAAGCATGGGTGTGACATCCCCATCCGGTACGACTCCTATGATGTACAACTGGTAAAAGCACCCTTAATTTTTTTTTTGTGTGAGTGTGTGTAGGAAGGTAATAATGACATTATACTCAACATCGCAACACGACGACGAACACAATGCATGCAACTCACACAACAACAATATAACAACCTAACATAAAAGCACATCAAGCACCTGGAAGCAATGTACAACATTCAACCGACGAAGAATAAGAATGACTACCCACCTGTCCTACCTTGCAATGGTTAGGACCTCCAGGACACATAAGCAATTCTCAAGCCCAGGTTCCCATCGATTTTGACCTTTTAAGGTCTCAAGGCTGGTGACTATTCTGAGGAACAAGGAGGTGTCTACATCCCACCCGACATAAGCAGACCAAGCCTACTAAGCTAAGGACAATCGTCCTAACAGCCCAATGCACCCAAAATTAAATTACACAAGTAACTAGAACCCTTATAGTGAGCAAAACCGATCACATTGAACGTTTAAAAAACCAAATACAAACATTAATTAATAATAAACAACAACACCCTCAACGGGAAGTCAAGCTAAAAACGACTTCGTCAACAACCCAACCATTAATCAAGACTAAATGGTCAATATCTATGATTTAAATTGGCGTTAATTACGGATCAATTAACCAACCTAAATTCCATTAGTCAACGAGTTACCAACTGAAGTTAACATGAATTACGACTCAAATTTAGCGAGTCTGAGTTACCAACTAGGCGATATCTATAAATTCAACTAACATCAATTACATATCTAAATTAGCAAGTCTAAATTTGCACTCTAGTCTTTACTCACCATACTAATTTTAATATTATTACAACTTAAATGGACAATTCTATAGTAATTTGAATCCCCATCCAACTAGCCATAAACTTGAATAACAACATTAACATTCTAAAGTGGAATGCTACCTTTAACACGTATGAACAGTTAAACCTCGACATTAGTCTAGCTATACTGACCGAACTAACCACACTAGCTGTTTATTATCATTGAGGGGGGAAACTGCCAGCTAATAACATTGTTGTGGCAAATCAACAAGGTAATTACATATCTTCTACATAACAATTTATTACAATAGTTAACAAGGCAATTAACATAATGATTAACATCACAATTAATTTATCAATAATAGGGTAGTTTGCATGACTATTTTCATAACAAGTAATATAGCACTAACAAGAAAATTATCAAGTTAGTTAACATAATAGTTAAAATAACAATAGCAAGGAAATTTATATGACGGTTAACATAACAATTGATAGTGCAATAACAAGGAAATCTACATAACTATTAACCATTTAACTTAGTGCGGCATTTAATCAATAAGATGGAATCGACTGACCATTGACTCAGGGTAGTAGTTAACATGGCAATTATTGGACCAAAGACATCGCTGTAGCAATTATTCTGGCAATTAATAAGGCAATAATATAGCATTTAATATTTCGATTAACGTGATAATCAACATGGCCAATAACCTTGTTGTGGTAATTAAATCTTGGCAGTGAGAATGTTGGGTATGCGTTCAATGTGAAGGAGGATAAAAGGGATAAAACAAAACTGCAGAAGGGCCAAATTGTGCTCAGTCAACAACAACTCAATCAAAGATTAAGGCAAGTCATGCTCATTTAACAACAAACTTAGTGGTATACATAGTAAAAACTTAGAGATAAAAATGAGTTGTAGTCAATGATAAAGCGCTTAGATTCAATGATGAATACACCGTGAATTCAGTTGTAAATCATGGTGTAAACTTAGTGATAGAAACACTCTGAAACAAGTTGAAAACGTTGGTCTACACAGTCCATTTTTAAATCCCAACCGTGGTCATTCACAACAAACAATCATCAGTTTTGAAGGAAACTTCGTGGGCATTTAAACAACAGTCTAAGTCAAAATTTAAAAGCAAAAATGTGGGTGATTCAACAACAATATCTTCACAATTTAAAGGCAAAAATCATGGGCATTTAAACAACAATCTATGTCCATCTTTAAAGGAAAAAACGTGGGTAATTTAACAGCAACATAGTCAACTTCTGATTATCAAAAACGTGGTCATTTCAGCAAGTAAAGTTGTGATTTAAATGGGTGAAATCGTGGGTGATTTCTATAGAAACATAGTCAACATTTTTTGATGGCCAAATCGTGGTGCAAAATGCATCAGAAGGAAATTACCTATTTTCTGTCATTAAATGATAAACAAAATGTTGTACCATCACACCAGAAAGGGATTTTGTTTTTCCTTTCATTAAATAACAAGCAATTCGTTGCGCCATCACACCAGAGGGGAATTATGTTTTTCCTGTCATTAAATAACCAACAATTTGTTGTACCATCAAACCAGAAGGGGATTTCATTTTCCATTGCCAGGATACAAATATAATGCAGACATGAATAACACCAAAAACATTTTTCCATTTCCCATATACAAGATACAAAAATGCAGACAGGGAATCAAATCATTTTTTCGTTGCCAGAATACCAATACAATGCAAACATGAATAAGAAAATAATTTTTTTTTTCCATTCCAGGAGACCAATACAGAAATGCAGACATGAAATAAATTCATTTTTCCATTTCCCAGATACCAGATATAAAAATGCTGTCAGGGAATCAAATCATTTTTCCGTTGCCAGAATACCAATACAACGCAGACATGAATAAGAAAATAAAAACGTTTTTCCATTCCAGGAGATCAATACAAAAATGCAGACATGAAATAAGTTCGTTTTTCCATTGCCAGAATACGAAATAAAAGAAAATGCAGACATGAAACCATTGCATTTTTTTTTCATTGCCAGAATACCCAAAAATTTGCAGACAGGGAATCAATTCATGCTTCCAATGCTATAAACCCAATACACTGCAGACAATAGTAAGAGAATGCAAGGATCCAAAGGGAAAGGTTATGGAACAATTGCAGGGGTTTTATTAGTCAAGCCATAGAGAAAACCAACTAAGCCACCAGATAATCCACACATAGAGGTTGTTGCCAGATGGCAGAATCAACAATCAGCTAGGGAAAAACATCAAGGGCAGCTGGCTAACAGGTTCGTCCTTCGCTCATCATCCTCACACAGAAAAGTAGGGCATTGAGATCCATAGGTCTTTTAATGCTAAGGCAACGATCGTAGATCAGTCTCCTGGCCGACTACTCAGGCGAGGACTGGTGAGCTAGGGATGAAGGCTAAACAACCACGAAGGTCACAATCAACACAGCAAGGTTGTCAAGACGTGTGGGGAAATGAAGCCATGGGAGTCAATCTATCATTGAGCTCGACTAAGAAAATTTCAGAAAACCATCCAGACAATCAGTTCACTTACCCAAGTAAAAATGCAGATTCAAGCATAAGTTCTAAAACAATTTACCATACAAAACAAATAAAGTGTAATGTTGTCTATTTGCCTGCTACAAATGACGTCTCGCGCGCTCCATGCAACTCTTCTCGTCGACCGTCGAGACTTCACCGGTACCTCCCAACCAATGCTAGGGGTACTCTTCTTCCCCCTTAGCCTCCCGATCCGCAAAGGGGCCATACACACTATCCAGAGATTTCGACTAGCTCCCAACTAGCCTCGCAAGGCTGAGCTACCACTCCTCTTCGAGCTGGGTATCCCAACTCCCACACGTAAATTAGTCAAGTAGATATTTCTGCAGCATAACATTACACAAACAGAAGATGGTCCTTCATCCTTCTCCCTCCTTCATTATATAGAGTTTCGAACTTCCGTTCTTTCCTAAAATCTTATTCAATTAAAAGTTTTAAAAATAAATTCCTAAAAATTATTCTCTTTACAAGTGTCCCCCATCCCCTACATTCCTCCATTATTTAATTTCTTTAATTAATTAATTATCTTGTTTCCCTCACACACCTAGAGTTTCTCCTAGAATCACTCCTAGGTGTCCCCAAATTCCCTTACAGGTTTTAAAGGCTTTTCCTATTATTAAATTGCTAATTAAGTTTAAATTAGAAAGCTCTTAAATGGTAGATTCTTTACTAAGTTGACTTTCTGCTTTTTCCCTTACGTTCTCATTTTTCCCTTTTTATGTTTACCTCTTTTCCTAGTTTCCTAATATTTTAGATTTTCCCTCTTTCCCCTTTTAACTTAGAACTCAAAAAGGCAGGTGTGGAAATTAACCATTTTTCCCTTCTCTTATTTAATTAGTATATTTTAATTTATCAAGGTAATAAAACAATTAATTCCCTTTTTAAATTTTAATCCAACAGATTTTTTTTTGAAACAATTTATTTCTTACTCCCTTCATGTTACAAGATTTAACAAAGATCATAATTATTATTCATGTGGTTTTTATTATTATTATTATTGAGAGATAAAATTTTACCACTAGCATAGTTTAGACCTAGACCTTAATTTTCGTGATGGGTGACATTTTATTAGGCAAAAAGTTTTTTTAAAAAAAACCGTATCACATTTTTCATCCTAAGGCCGTCTAGGTTCATTCCTTTATCAATAACAACGCGATGTGCCCTTCAGGATGCACTAGGTGCTCCAAGGGTGCCACTCGCCTTATCTATTCCTTTGCATGACATGCCCTTCAGGATGCACCACGTGCTCCAAGGGTGCCACTCGCCTCTTGACTAACTTGGTAGAAATCAATAACCCCTAGAGTCAATACTCCACCAGGTGAACTTGTGGGAGACTAAGAGCCTCTAAGGAATAGGCCCCCGCCTTATTGTGCACCCCTTAGAATCATCGTGAGTGACTGTCACAGTTTTCCCTCACGGCATCATGGGTCCTCTCAAACTAGGTAAACATTAAGCTATAGTTTGAGCCACGACGGGAGTGCTAGTAGGCTATGGCAGGGCTGTTGTCCACACCTCTCCCTCAACATCTCTGGTAGTCATGCGTGACCCCTTTACTCCACATGTGAGTCTGGTAGGCAAGCTATCGTCATCCGACATCATCAACGAATCATGTCAAAATATATCTATATCATATCATCTAATCAGAAGCACTAAAATCACAGTGAAACAATCAACCCCAATGGTACACTCCCCGATTTGATCCGGAGTCCAAGGGGTTCCATCAATGTCTCTGCATCCTCGAGGTCCAAAATCCTACACACTCAGTAAAACTGAGTCAATAACACCTATCTATGTCAAGGCGGTAAAACAACATGTCATCATCCCATAATGCCTCATAATCAAAATCAAAAGTTTTAATTGCATAATAATCCAGAACACTTGTGAGCAAGTGTCCTCAAAAAATAAGTTCGCTCAGAGTGCCAGAGCGGGATGTTACATACACCCCCTCTTGGTCCAAACTTCATCACGAAGTTTCACAATATATATGCTGAAATAAAGTGTATCACAGTATCATATGTCTATCTATCAAACAAAAATGGAAACTGCTGGCGCATATCATATGCATCCTCCTAGGTCACCCAGTGCAGACTATAATTGTCCCACTGGACCTTGACCTGCTCTATCGTTTGATGCCATATCTGTCGAATGCGATGATCCAAGATGCATATCGGCTCAGCTGTGAGCACACCCTCATCCGACACCGGCAAGGTGCTCATGTCAAACAGGTGTAGGATCACTAATCATTAAGTCTCAAACGGAGACATGAAATACATCAAGCATACACCTCAAGAATCAGAAAAGGCTAGTCATTAGGCCACGGGCCTCTCTTTTCCACAATATCGTAGGAGATAGTTTAGCCCCTTTTCTGAACTTGATCAAACGCTTATACGGTTTCTACCACAAAAATACTCGATCTCCATATCATAACTACGATCGACACGATGTGCATCGACAAAAAGTTTCCGTCGATCCTGCACTTCCTTGATCCCTTGTCTTAGTTTTCATTTAATATTCCATTTCTTAGATCGCTTCCAGTCTTCCAGTCCCACCAGGACCCTATCCTCAAGCCGATCCCAACTCAAATGCGTCTGATATGGTCGCCTGTAAAGAAAATCGAAAGGCGCCATCTCATTGGTTCTTTGGTAACTTTTGTTATAAGCAAATTCCACTAGTGGCAAGAATTCTTCCCAACGCCTTTGTTGGTCCATCATGTACAGGCACAGCATGTCCTCCAAGTTCTGGTTCGTTCGTTCGGTCTACCCGTAGTCTTTCGGTGATACGTAGTACTAAAGTTAAGTTGGGTTCCCAAGGCCTCTTGGAAACTCATCCAAAATCATCTAGTAAACATCGATCCTTGATCAGATATAATCCTCTTAGGCATGCCATGTAGCCTCACAATCTCATTGATGAAAACTGTAGCTATGTCAAGTGCCTAATACGTCATATGCACAGGAATAAAGTGAGCACTCTTTGTCATAGTTTCTACTACTACGAAAATTGAGTCATGTCTTCTTGCTGTCATTGGAAATCCAACAATAAAATCCATCGAAATAACCTCCCATTTCGATTCTTGAATAGCGTGTGGTTGTAGTAATCCTACTGGGTGTCTATGTTCAGAATTTACTTGCTGACATTCTAGACATCTGGCCACATAGTTGACTATGTCTACCTTCATTCCCTTCCAGAAGAATAAGGGTTTAACGTCTACCCTCATCTTCATGGCTCCCGGGTGAGCCATGTAAACTTCTCTATGAGCCTCGCTCAGGATCAACATCCTCAACTCGTCGTTCGACAGTACATAGATTTGATTTTTAAACCTCAATAAGCCATCACTATCAAACGAAAATCCTTCAAATTGCAGTACCATCATTGTGTTTTGTTCGATAAAACCCTTGACCTCTTTGTACAAGTCATCGTCACGCTGTAAAGTCAAAATCTTTTCACATAGATTTGTCTGAAGAGGCAACACCGAAAATATGCATGGTCTCTGACTCAATGCGTCAGCCACTCAGTTCATTGTTCCTTTTATGTAAGTAATCTCGAATTTGTACTCGTTAAGCAATTCCGACCAACGTCGTTGTTGCGCATTCAGGTCAATTTGCGTAAAGATGTGTTGTAGTCCACAGTGGTTAGTCTTTAGTTCAAATTTTCATCCGACAAGGTAGTGTCTCCAAACCTTCAAGGCATAAACGATGGCTAATAATTCCCAAATGTGCGTCGTGTAGTTCTCCTCATGCCTTCTCAGTTTCCTCAAAATGTAAGCGATCACTCGTCCGTCTTGCATCAAGACTCCACCTAAGCCTTCCTTAGATGCATCAGTGCATACCAAGAAGTCTGTGTCCATGTCAAGGACCTTTAGTATCGGTGTTTTTGTCAATAATTCCTTGAGTCTCTAAAATACTTCCGTGCATTTCTCGATCAAAACAAACTTCTTGTTCTTCTTATGCAACTCTGTGATCGGACTTGCTATCTTTGAAAACCCCTCGATGAACCATCGATAGTATCCTACTAAACCCATGAAGCTACGCACTTCTGGGACATTTGT
Source organism: Picea mariana (assembly GCA_032191745.1). Classification (NCBI taxonomy): domain Eukaryota; kingdom Viridiplantae; phylum Streptophyta; class Pinopsida; order Pinales; family Pinaceae; genus Picea; species Picea mariana. The sequence continues at coordinate 10,094 of JASDQU010270981.1, forward strand.
CAGTGCAGGCCATTCTGTAATAGCCTCGACCTTGGATAGATCCATGGTGATTCCTTCACCGGAGATGACATGCCCTATGTAGTGAATCTTCAATTGATAAAATGAGAATTTGGACAACTTCCCATACAATTTGTGCTCTGGAAGACACTGTAGTACCAAGCGCAAGTGCTCGTCATGCTCCTCCGTCATCCGAGAGTAGATCAAAATATCAACAATGAATACTTGGATGAACTTGTCCAATTACTCGTGGAACACCCCGTTCATCAAACTCGTAAATACCCCTGGGGCGTTTGTTAGTCCAAATGGTAAAACAATAAACTCGTAATGTCCAATCCTCGTCTTAAAGGTGGTCTTAGGGACAACATCCTCCTTGATTCATAACCGGTGATACCCTGATCACAAATCGATCTTTGAAAACACAATCACACCCTTCATTTGATCGAATAGATTATCAATCCTCGACAATAGATACAGATTATTGATCATTGCCTTGTTCAATTGACGGTAGTCAATGCAGAGCCTCCATGACCCATCCTTCTTTCGTATGAAAATAACCGGTGCACCCCACAGTGACACACTTGGACATATCAATCCCAAGTCCAACAACTTCTTCAGTTGCATTTTCAACTCTTGTAACTCCCGGGTCGACATCCGATAAGGCATTCTTGCTATCAGTTTAGTCCCCAATTTTAGGTCTATAGTAAACTCCAATTCCCTCTTTGGCAGCATCCTAGGTAACTCCTCCAGAAATATGTTTGCAAACTCTCTCACCATCGGAAGGTGTTCTAAACATTCCGCTACTCCCTTCTCGTTTAATGCAAGGATCGCATAAATATTACATCCCTTGCACATGCTCTTCTGAAGCTACAAGGAAGAAATGAACCTCAGGGAAACTTCCTGGTTCCAGACTAAAATTACACATCTCTGTCCCTCGTCATTGACCAAGCTCAACCGTTTCGTCTTACAGTTGAGTATCGCCTCATGCGATTCCAACCAGTCTATACTAATCACGATGTCATAAGATCCTAAGATCATGACGTACAGGTTGGCCCTAGTGACAAACTCTCCCAGATTAAGGATACAACCCATAACCTTTCCTCCAACCTTTTGTTTGGCTCCCAAATCCATCTCTACAAAGCTAAACTCATCCTGTTCGACTACCTTTACCTTAATCCTTTTTAGCGCTGCACTAGAAATGAAACTCTCTGTAGCACCAGTATCTATCAAAATACTAAGGGTTTGGTTAGTGACAGTACCTGATGTCTCGATCACGATCGACTGGTGCTCTGCCTAGTAGTTATTCACCGCTGCATGAATCCGATGGGCCTTGCCCAAAATCCCATGGTAGTGGGTTCGATTGATCCAGATGCTCCGACCCTTTCCTCTAGGAAGTCATGCTGGTAATTTGGCTCCCCACAGTCCATCCTCTTTCTTTGGTCCAATAATCCTAGTACCTGAAGTAGAATTTGAATTCCAATGCTAAGGCTAAAAAAAACTTGGTTACCTTAAGTGTCTCGGTAAGGGTGTGGAGCATACCGAAGCAGCTCCAAAACGGGCTTCGTACTCGGGCATCGTACGACCGCCCTGTCGTAAGGCATGGAACTCATTGAGCTGATGCTCAATGAATTCCTCTGATAGGTATCTCTCTTGGAACCTCTCCTTGAACAGTTCCTGAGACACTCTTCGATGGTCAGGTTCAAAAGTGGTAGGAGCGTCCTCCACCATAGAAGAGTGGTCCCCTTCAGTTGAAAGACAACCATGTATACCTTCAAGCTGGAAGTCGTAATCATGAAGTGCTACACCTTGATCCACAACCGAGCCTCGACGACGCAGTCGTCCACAACACTTGTGGACTCGAGAACTCAACTCTATCGAGTTCTCGATGGATGCTAATGGTACTAGATAGGGCGCGCTATGGACCCTCTGGGGTACAGGTGCCTTGGCCTCATCTCAGTACTGATGGTGAATCAAGGCCTTTGAAATTACCCGAAAGGGCCTTGTCAGACCACCATCATCCCTTACTACAAGTGAGTCTATCCCAAGGACTTGTTCCTCCCCTTAGGGTTAGACTCTGAGGGTGCAAAACTTCTGGAGGCATCGCACTTCCATCCACGATACCTCGCCGTGAATCTCTACAGTGTCATTTAGTAGTGATTATCGCAAGGACAAGTTAAAGTTTTAAATAGCGTTAGGTTAAGACTCAAGGGTTTACTATAGTGGAAATCATGGAGATCCATAGTTGCAGGGTTGAATCCACTCTGATACCACATGTGACATCCCCATCTGGTACGACTCCTATGATGTACAACTGGTAAAAGCACCCTTAATTTTTTGTGTGTGTGATTGTGTGTAGGAAGGTAATAATGACATTATACTCAACATCGCAAATCAACAACAAACAAAATGCATGTAACTCACGCAACAACAACATAACGACCTAACATAAAATCACATCAAGCACTTGGAAGCAATGTATGGCATTCAACTGATGAAGAATAAGAATAACTACCCGCCCATCCTACCCTGCAATTGTTAGGATCTCCAGGACACATAAGCAATGCTCAAGCCCAAGTTCCCATCAATTATGACCTTTTAAGGTCTCAAGGTTGGCCACTATTCTGAGGAACAAGGAGGTGTCTACATCCCACCCGACACAAGCATACCAAGCCTACTAAGCTAAGGACAATTGTCCTAACAACCCAACGCACCCAAAATTAAATTACACAAGTAACTAGAATCCTTAGAGTGAGAAAAACCAATCACATTGAACATTTACAAAACCAAGTACAAACATTAATTAATAATAAACAACAACACCCTCAACGGGAAGAACAAGCTAAAAATGACTTCTTCAACAACCCAACAATTAATCAAGACTAAATGGTCAATATATATGATTTAAATTGGCGTTAATTACTATTACACATCAACATTACTCGCTTTGGTAAGTGTCGCATGTTGCTCACAAGTGTCCCAAATGTCAAGCAAAGCATACTGCCATGATGCCTATGTCATACTTATAATGACATTAAGAAGACACTTAAAATACCTCAAACACTTGATTTGAAGGAAGAGGAATGGTTAACTGAAGTTAAGTAACTCTTGCCATCTGAAAGAACCATTGAATCTAGGTTTTTAAAAGAGAGCGCTCCCCTATATCTCTCTTAGGAGCACTGGCGCTCCCCTATAAACTGCTAGGGAGCATTATAGCACTGAACAACCCTTCTGGAGGAGCGCTATTGATTCTAAGAGTGTTGGCGCCCCCTAGAGCCTATTAGGGAGCACTATAGTGCTATGATGGCCCTTTTGAGGGAGCCTTGCCTATTCTGGGCAGTAGTTGGTCTGTTGAGGAGAATAAGGAGAAGATTTTTTCAATCTTGGAAGGCAGTTGAACTCGAACTCCTGGTCCAGCCATGATCTTTGGGAAGATCCCTGACTCAAGGAGGAAAATCCTCAACTTACCCTAAAGATACCTCAAGAGGTTAGGCCTCTCTAAACCTATATAAGTAGGCTCTATCATGGTGGAAAGTGAGGAAGAATTAGAAGCACGAAACCTATGATCTCATAGGAAACACATAGTGAATTGGAGGAGAGTAATCAGTGAAGTTGTTGTCATCTGGATCATGGATCTTTTGAGAAAGGGTTAGACAAAGGGGATTTGATGAAGCTACTGCATTCACATCTACGGTTGTAAGTTGCTTCCAACATTGTTCTCATCAATATGACACGCTTGGCCTATTTCTTTCTAGTTTGTGTTTAATCTTACATGAACTTGTCTCTAATAGATAGGTCTATTTCAAGCTAATATCAATAGAGTAGGAAGTGGTTGTACTATTGTTTGTCTACAGGGCTCATCGAGGAGCAAAATATTGGAGCTCAACTCAGAGCGTGCAAGGAAAAACGCCAGTAAAAGGTACTTCTTTTCTCCTTCCTCCTCATACATCAGTTTATATAGATCTAAAAGGAAGTCAGTGTCCATGATAAGCGTCTTCTGTCTTAAGAGTTAAGAGTATAGCTCTCAAGAGGAGATCTACCTATGCGCAGGGAGATTTTCCTTCAACAGAAACTGGCGACTCCACTGGGGAGAATTGAATCGAAACTTTTGATTTTGATTTTTCCTCATAGACCTTGTCTTACACTTTGATTGTTTCCAGACCTTGTTCACCCATTTTTTCCTTGATTTCATGTGCTGATTGACTCCTTACCCCATCACACTATGCTTGATTGCCAAAATTTGACAGAAATTTTGGGCTTTTGGACATTTTCATGAGATTTTTAAGCTTGGTGCCCCTGTGGCTATGTTAACAAAGCACCATCACTCCCTAGATGTGTTAGACAGAGTGCTATAACGCTTGGTGCCCCTTACACTAGAGTGCCAACTCTCTTTTGGCAAAAAAACTTTCTAGAATTGCTTTTTCCAGGGTCCAGTCTCTATGTTTCACTTGCTAAGCCTCTCTGTGAATCAATGCTTCTTCCCACTGAACTTTGAAATCCTTCCTTGTAAGGAACAAACACCTTTCTGTTCATATTTTGTGGCCTTCTTCATTATTTTTTGAGTTTTTTTTGTTGTTGGCAGTTTAAAATCAATCCACTATTTTCTCTCCTATCTAACTGAGCAAAAAAACTTTGGTGAAGGACATCAGAAGTCTACGAATCTTCTCTTTTGAGGTCATCATTCTTGAACATCTCTCTTTTGTGTGAAATTCTTGATTTTCCTTGTTTTCTTTTTTCTTCTTGTTTTCGATCACAGTAAGAGGGTGTATTGTTTGTACCAAACCTGCTTATGGTTATCTGAGTTTCCTTGATCCAAAAGGTTAATTGGCAGGAGAAGTGTCATTTTGAATTAATCATTATTTGCACACAAACAATAAAGAGACATCTTAGTGATTGATTGACATTTCCAAAAATTTTTAGCACCACATTGGATTTGATTGAAGAAAATTTGTTTGAGGATATTTCTTATTAGTGTTTGTTAGTGAAAATAACTCTCTCTCTCTCCCTTAAATATACATCCATCGAAAATAAATGATTTCTTATCATCTTTGATGCATTTTTTGGGGATTGAGTCATCATTCCATCTGTTTCACTTTCATGCACCCCTTTTGAGTAAAGAACAACTATAAAATGAATGCTAATTAAAAACTATCTAGAATTTTTTTTTTTTAGGATCCTCCACCAACAGTAGACTAGGATTAGCACTTTGGATTAGGTTGTGAGCATAACTCTCCAAAGTTTCCAAAACAAACATTAGCATCCTAAGCT
>JASDQU010270982.1:1764-15594 GCA_032191745.1 Picea mariana
CATCTTTAGAGGAAAGTTTGCAGAACATGGACAAAAACATCATTTTCCTGGTGAATGTAAGTGTTCTAAAGTCTAGAGGGATCCCCGTGAGGAATGGAGGACCCTTCGTTATGAGGGAACCATGATATTTATGTGGAAATATTGAAAGATATGCAAGAACTTCATCTCTAATGAAGTTGAAGGGTCTTTGATGGTCTCAAAGCAGTTTTCAAACTCTCGAAGACATGGTGAAACCCTTGCAGAACCCTAAGAATTGGCTAAGTCCCAAATCAATGTGTTAGCCAATGGAAAAGAAACCTAGTGTTGAGTCGAGAGAGTTCCTAGTCGTTGATTCGACAAGGTTATTAGATATCCACCCTTCGTTGGCAAAGGCATCCTCATCGAGAGCAGATGAGTGCCGATATTTGTATAAAGTTCGACAACGAAAAAGTCTGGGAAGATGGGGCGAGGACCGTTGATCTGTCGGGAATGACTTCAATAAGATCTAAACCATTGATGTGACATGGTTTATCATCGGGGAATGGAAGGTCTATGAATTGAATGTGAGTCCATAGAAGTGATGATGATGATAAAGGCTTGAGGATTGATGAGAGTCATCAATCAATATGTAGGTGAGAGTCAATATCTTCCATATATTGTATTAGGCCTCGTGTAAATGTGGAAAGGCATGATGATGTCGTGTTGATGTAGCATGCCAATTCGATAGCCAACATGTACTTAGTGGTGACATGTGTCACCAAGGGAGTGGATGATGGATGTGAGTGGTCCCAGATGGGGATTAGAAGCTCCTGTGGATTTGACAACAATCTAGATTATTAGATATAGATATCATCGAATCTTAGTCATTCATCGGAGGTTGTCGAGCATGGTCTAGAAGTAAGGATGGGAACTTGCCGATTATGACAAGATCTTAAGGGTAGACGAAATTCGTTGCTCGAAAGGTGAGCAAGATGAATTTTAGGTCGTGGATCCTTGTGGGTCCCACCTGATTCACCGCGAGAGAGAGGTCAAGGACTTGGATGTTATTTGGCGTGCAAGTTGGGTGCACCGACGCGATCGGAGTTGTTGAATATCATAATAGACAATTGTCACATTTGGGAAGGGTTTGATGGGTGGGTTGTCATCGGAACATTCAGTGTTGAATGTTTGGTAGTGCTCCATGAAAGTAAGACCCCAATGATGACGAAAGGTTTTTCGAAGTTCTAAACCTTGGGATGATGAGTTAAGGGCATGTGCCATATCGACGCCATGTTAGTACCACATTGGATGGTATGAGTGGTAGTGAGGTATATTTTTATCACGAGAGCCTCAATACTTCAGAAGGTTGCATATTTTGATCCAAAGATCGGATTTGGGCATGGTTATGATCGTTGGAAATCTCTCAGTGAGTAGAATCCATTTGTGGTCCTTAGGTTCAAACTTGAATTGAGTTGAGGAAGAGAAACCTTAACATCCCACCAGCCTAAAAGCGGGTTAGGGGTTTAGGTATGTTATAGAGTGGTATCATAGTAGAGTTCAAACTCTAGGCTTGAATGGGTCATCGTGACCACTTGAAACCATTTAAGGAAAGTTTTGACGTTGTTTAACATGTATGATTTAAATTGTTAATGTAATTACTAATGTCAGTTGTTGTTTCAACACGTAGGATGTACTGAGAGGCAACAAAGGTGAATGGTGTAGAGTAGTATGGATGACACCTCACATTTAAGAGATGAAGAGTCTGATGGGAGGAGGGATAGAGAAACCCCTCCATATTTGATGGCCACTTTTCAAGGTCTAAAGGCAGACAATGAAAGGCTCATGAGAGCTCAATCTGAACATGCATAATTGAACACAGTGTTACTGCAAAGTTTGTCGAAGATTCAAAAAAATTTGCAGCAAGGCCCAAGTAATACATAATTGTAACAATTAAAGAGGTTGAAAACCCCTTTGTATGCTCAGAAGCACGAACTGGATCACAATGACATGGGGAATAGTTCTTCTAGAAAGAGACATCAAGATTCCAAGAAGGGCAGATCGGGTGGAAGTGTTTCCACAAAGTCATCTGGTAGAAAGACTACTTCAATAGTGTTGTCCAGTAGTAGCACATAGTCAAGCATTCCAAAGATAAATAAGAGGAAGAATCCTCAGAGTTCTCTGACTAAAGAATTCAATAAGGCTAAGCCGCCTACCTTCGATGGAGAAATTAAGAAAGGAAAAGAAGTCGAGGCATGACTATTTTTTTCTAAAGAAGTACTTTTGAGTACATAACTATTTCAAAAATACCAAGGAAAGGATTGCCATTTTTAATTTGAATGGAGGAGCTTCCATTTCRTGGGAAGACCTTAAGGAAATCAAGGGATTGAGKGAAAGAAATCTGACCCGGAAACAGTTTGAAAAATACTTATGAAAAGCATACCTATCAGAGAAGTATTATGATGACAAAATGAAGGAATTCCATGAGCATAAGTTGGGACAAMTTACCATGGATGAATATGTTAAAAGGTTTGTGGAGTTGTTGAGTATGTTCCCTACCTCAAGGATGGGAAAGTGAGAGTGCAACATTTTCTTAGTGGGTTTCCACAGTCCTACCGAGACAAGATTGAGTTTGATAAACCCAAGACATTGGAATACACTATTCTAAAGGCCAAGTGTTGCTATGATTAGTCTAAGCATAAGCAAGATCCTTCAAAGGATTGGAAGAGGAAGGACAAGAGTGGATTCAAGAAGAAGGGATTCAAGTCGTTCCCATATAGAAATTCCAGGAAAGGTGCACAATTGGATCAACCAAGTAGAAGTGTGCATCAACATAACTTTCCATATCAAAGCGGAAATAGACCAACAAAGCAAGCAAGAGAAAGAGTATATGAACCCAAGAAATGACCTTTGCCATGTTGGGGATGTGGAGAACCACACATGTTGAGGTATTTTCCTCATAAGAAACATGACAACATGAGAGTGTATAATGTACAAGAAGAAACTACAATCAATGATGTAGCCGAAAGTGTGCCAAGAATTTATGCAACTGTGGAGAATCGACAAGAAGACCACCAAGCCTCTGTGGTGGAGTTGGAAGGTGTTATTTCCAATCAACCTATCTCTATTTTAATTGAACCAGAATATAACCTCAATTATATTTCACCTCGAGTTGTTGAGGCATGTTCATTACAGAGAAAGAAACATGCAAAAGCATGGTCAGTCCAGTTAGCCATTGGAACAAAGAGGAAAGTGGATGAGGTCATAGAAGCATGTCCAATTGAGATGAGTGGACTATAAACTCAGGTAGCCTTGAATATCCTACCCCTAGGCTCATACGATGTGTTGTTGGGTATGGATTGGCTAGCTTCCCACAAGGCAAAATTAAATTGTTATGAAAATATTCTAGAATGTGAATATGGTGAAGGCAATGTAAGAGTTTCGCAAGGCATTCGAAAGCCAATTTCAATAAGGAAAATATTAACGTTGCAGCACAAAAAATTCAGCAGAAAAGGGTGTCCCTTGTATGCTATACAAGTGCTTAACTAAACAAAGAGCAAAGAGATGAAGGTCGAAGATCACCCAGTGTTGTGGGAATTTAGAGATGTCTTTCTAGAAGAAGTGCTTGGACTACCTTTGAAAAGAGATCTTGATTTTTCAATAGATCTTGTGCCCATAGCAGTGCCATCATAAAAAGTGCCTTACCAAATGAGCACACCAGAGTTGTTGGAGCTGAAGGTGCAACTAAAGGAAATGTTTGATAAAGGTTACATTAGGCCGAGTGTATCTCCATGGGGAGCACCAACCTTTTTTGTGAAGAAGAAGGATGGTACCTTGAGATTATGCATCGACTATAGGCAGTTGAACAAGATGACCATCAAGAACAAATATCCATTGCCCGTGATTGATGATATATTTGATCAACTTAGAGGAGCTGCAGTATTTTCAAAGATCAATTTAAGGTTGAGATACCACCAAGTCAGAATCAAGGATGAGGACATCCACAAGATATCATTTAGAAAAAGGTATGGGCACTATGAGTTTGTAGTGGTACCATTTGAACTTACAAACACACATAACACATTCATGTGTCTGATGAATAGTGTGCTCAACAAGTATTTGGACAAGTTTGTCTTAGTATTTGTGGATGAAATTTTGGTGTATTCCAAGAATAGAGAAGAGCATGAAGAGAATCTTAGGATGGTGCTACAGGTGCTAAGAGAGCACCGATTGTACACTAAGTTTAGCAAGTGTGATTTATTTCAAAATGAAATCCAATATCTAGGGCACGTAGTCTCAACAAAAGGAGTGGCAGTGAATCCTGAAAAGATCAAGGCAATCATGGATTGGCCTACCCTTAGGAATGTCACAAAAGTGAGATCCTTCATGGGATTGGCTGGGTATTACAAAAGGTTCATAAAGGGATTTTCCGAGATCGATAATATTATTACCTCATTCTGAAGAAAGGGGAAGAGATTTTTATGGAAACTAGAGTGTGAAGATAACTTACAACATCCGAAGCATCTTTTAACTAAYGCCCCTATTATGAAGATTGCAAACCTAGAAAAGGATTTCCTGGTTTGCAAAAATGCTTGCAAAGAGGGTCTCGGTGGAGTTCTTATGCAAGAAGGGCAAGTGATTTTCTATGAATCATGGATTAAATGAGCATGAGCAGAAGTATGTTACCCATGATATAGAGTTGGMGACAATCGTGCATGCATTGAAGATGTGGAGGCACTACTTGCTCGGGAGAAGATTTATCCTAATGACAAATCACTGTGGTYTGAAGTACCTATTCGACCAACCAATGTTGAATACTAAACACATGCCAAGAAGATGGCACTGATTAGCGAGTTGGATTTCGAGATCAAACACATTAAAGGAAAGGAAAATAGAGTGGTAAATGCCCTCAACCATAATGTACAGATTATACACTTAGCAACAACAAGTGTAGGGGAGTCTGATGTCAAGCAGAGGATTAAAACCCTCTTGTAGGAAGATGAGTTTTTCACTCAAGTGAAATAGGGGTTACAACAAGAACCCAAGGAAAATAAATATGAAGGATTTGAGTATACAGGTTTCCACAATTATTCATAATGCTAGGAAACCTCTGGATCAAAACTGTGTGGAGTATTTGAAACGTCCAACGTTTCGAGTGGACGCTCCACCCATCATTAGCGACATAGAAAGATGATAAGATGTAAAAGAGTGTTGGGGTTAATAAATAAAAAATGGGGGAGATATAACTGTTAATATAGCCGTTAATGATAAAGAGAAAATATTAGAGCCAAGAAGATAAGGTAATAGGTAAATTAATCTAAAGATTTTTAGTTAATGATAAAGGGGGTTATTAAAATAAACCAAAAAGCTAAATTATGGTAGAAAGGTGATATGATCAAGGAAGGGAGAAGGCGTAGAGATTAGGGGAAAGGGTGATGTTAGCATAAAGGGGGTGATTGATAGTACAATTATTAATGAAGGATATACTAATTATAACGAAAGTTGATAAATAGACATAATAAAGAAAGGTGAGAAAATAAAAAGATAGGGAAAAAACATGTGATAAAGGGAAATTTGATAATCATAAGAGGAGAGAGGGGAARAAATATAAGGATAAAGATGAGATAAAGTGGTAAATTAATCATAAAAAATTTAAGTTCATGATGGGGGGTTTAAAGTAGAGAGTAAGGAAATTATTAGAATGAAATAAAGTGTTGTGGTAAGATAAAGGAAGTAGAAAGMAAAGAGATTAGATGAGAGGGTGATGTTAAAATGGGGGGGATGATTGRTAGTAAAATAATTAAGAAAGGAGATATTAATTACAAAGAAGGATGATAAAGAGAAGGAGAAAGGTGAGAAAATATGYAGAAAAGGGAGAAAAGTAGTAAATGAGATATATGGAAGAATAAGGAGAGACCATAATGGAGAAAAAATTAGGGGAAAAGGAATTATAATTTTGATAGAGAGATTGAGAACGTAGAGTGGGTAATGGTGAGGAAGMGAATGAGACCAACTATGGTTAGACAGGTGGGAGGGAGAGTGTGGAGGGRAATCTTAAAGCTGGAKGGAAATTTRTTTTGACTAGTCTAAAATCCTAGCTYCAGCCCCACATTACTACTCCTGTCTCATTAGGGAATCCATTGAAATCGAAAAACATCCTAATAACTTTAACTGAGAAGATGGATACACACTCAATCATTCTTGGAAACCTACCATCCACCACCTAGACCATTAAACCTTTGGCATTAAGATTTCCCTCCACACTCTCCCTCCCACTTGACTAACCATAGTTGGTCTCATTCTCTTCCCCATAATTACCCACTCTATGTTCTCAATCTATCTATCAAATTTATAATTCTCTTTCCCCTATTTTTTTCTCCATTATGATCTCTCCATATTCTTTCCTATATCTCATTTACTACTTTTCTCCCTTATCTGCATATTTTATTACCTTTCTTCTTCTATTTATCATCCTTCTTTGTAATTAATATCTCCTTTCTTAATTATTGTACTACCAATCGCCCCCCNCACCCCGCTTATCATTAACTTAAATTTGTTATGATTAATTTACCACTTTATCTCATATTTATCCTTATATTTCTTCCCCTCTCTCCTCTTCTGATTATCAAATTTTCCTTTATCATATACTTTTTCCCCTATCTTTTTATTTTCTCACCTTTCTCTATTATGTCTATTTATCAACTTTCTTTATAATTAATATCTCCTTCCTTAATCATTATACTATCAATCACCCCCTTTATTATAACATCACCCTTTCCCTACTCTCTACACCTTCTCCCTTCCTTGATCATATCACCTTTCTACCATAATTTAACTTTTTGGTTTACTTTAATAACCCCCTTTATCATTAACTAAAAATCTTTAAGATTAATTTGCCTATTACCTTATCTTCCTAGCTATAATCTTTCCTCTTATTAATATCAATTTTCCATATTTTAATTTATTTTTCCTTAGTCTAATAATAATTTTAAAATCCCCACGAGCTAATTATTAATTTCTAACATTCCCCATACCAAATTTATTAAATATTACCTTCCCCAACCTTTTTTAACAATGTATTATTTTAATTCTTCTTTTATTTAATTAAAAACAAAATTAATCATTATTTAAACCTAATAGATTAATTTAATATTTTTAATTAATTTTATCCATTCTCTCAACGACTAGATTAACGATTATCTCTCCCCCCCTTTTTATTTATTAACCCCAACACTATTTTACATTTTATCAGCTTTCTATGTCCCTGATGATGGGTGGAGTATCCACTCGAAACATTGGACGTTTCAAATACTCCACACAGTTTTGATCCAGAAGTTTCCTAGCAATATGAAGTATATCAGGTTGGGGCTGATAGTCTTTTGTTGTATAATAACAAGTTGTACGTGCCTAATTCAACATATTTGAGACATTTGGTCATGGACGAGTTCCATAGAAGACCATATGTAGGTCACCCTGGTTACTAGAAAATGGCGACAACAGTAAGGAAGTTGTATTATTGGCTTGGAATGAAGCAAGACATTGCTCAATACATAGATAAATGCCTAGAGTGTCAACATGTAAAAGTGGAGCATATACATCATGTTGGGTTATTGCGGCCCTTGCAAATTCCTGAGTGGAAATGTGAAACTATTTCCATGGATTTCATTACAGGTCTACCAAAGACAATCAAGCAACATGATGCGATCATGGTTATGGTGGACAAGCTAAGCAAGGTAGCTCATTTTATTCCTATTAGGTATACTTTCAAAGACATCGATGTTGCTAATGTTTTCATAAACAAATTTTTTAGATTGCATGGTTTACCTAAGACTGTAGTCTCAAACAAAGATGCTAAGTTCACTTCAAGTTTTTGGAAAAACTTGTTTGTAGGCTTGGGAATGCAATTGGCATTTAGTAAATCCTACCATCCAAAGAGTGAATAGAGTGCTAGAGGACATGTTTAGGATGCATGATATGCATCAACCCAAGAAGTGGGAAGAATATCTACCATTGGTAGAATTCACCTACAATAATGGTTACCAAGAATCATTAAAGATGAGCTTGTTTGAGGTTCTGTACGACAGAAAGTGTAGAATTTCAATTAGCTGGGATAGTCCAGTGGACAAGATCATGATTGGACAAGAATTGCTAAAAGAAATGGAACATGTCATGGTTAAGATAAGGCAGAATCTAAAAGTAACTCAAGACAAACAAAAGAGTTATGCAGACAACAAGAGAACTCACAGAGAGTTCAAAGTGGGGGATCACATGTATCTCTGAGTGAAACCTAAGAGAAGTTCCCTGAGAATGGGGACATGTGCTAAGTTAGCACCCCTCTATTGTGGATAATTTGAAGTTCTAGAGAGAATATGACCAATAGCATACAGACTTGCATTACCACCTACTGTTAAAGCTCATAATGTGTTCAAAGTGTCTTTGTTAAAGAAATATGTACATGATTCTATTCATGTTATTGATTGGACTGTGATAGAGGTGGAACCGGAGGGAGAATTTTAGCTCGAACCTTAATGAATCCTGGACAAGAGAGAAACAATGCTCCATAACCGATCCATTGTGCAGGTCAAGGTGCAATGGAAGCACTTTGGAGAAAATGAGACTACATGGGGGCTGGAAGATGTCAGGATATTGGAATTACCCATTTTTGTTTCCATATAACTGTATATACATGGTGTTTCAAACACTAAGGACGATGTTTCTTTAAGGGGGAGGGGAATGTAACACCATGTTTTCCCCCAAGACTATAATTATGCTAGGAATTCATATAATTATGTTTATGAAGCATGTAATTATGTTTTAATTAATGAAAACACCAAAACCACTGACCGAGAGGGAATAACCTTGAATGTGCTGGCCATGATACATAAGTGGGAATTGATGAAGCATGGATTGATTGAGTGGTTGGGTGAAGTGGAACTGAGATGATTTTATGAAAGAAACACTAAGCTTGTTTAACAAGATAATTTATGCTTGCTAAGCATAAAATTACACTTTACAATGTACTTGATCTGAATGGAGCCACATGACTAGTTAAGGAAGGTCGGGGAAGTGGTTGAAACAATTAATAATTGTGACAGTTTGGTCTCTTGGAGGAGGGAATGGGTCAATTGAATGACCTGAAAGTGAGACACCATGAATTTTCCCCTTCAATATGGGAACCACATACTACATGTTACGTTTGCAGAAATCCACAAGAATCCCAAGGGGATTGGTCGAGAAAGAGACCAAAGGTGAAAAACACCACGAGAGACAACACACTAGACACATAAGAGACGTACTACCAAGAGAAAAGAAGAGACAAAAGATGAGAGGGCACTAACTATTAGACATAAGGAGAGTGGCATTGAAAAATAGAAAATGAAGGCGCTCGAGGAGAGAAAGAGATTGAGAAGGAAAGAGTGAACAACAGACTCATAGAGTACGGTGCAACGAACAAAAGTTTTTGGGAGCATGAGTTAAAGAGAAGAGAGAGTTCCTTGAATAAAATAGGAAACTCGTCCGACTTAAGATTTATCAACCCGAGACAAAAAATACTTGGATCCAGACTGGAGCAATAAAGGGCCACAACTTAGTGCTTACTAGACATAAACTAACACTGGTAAGGGGAAGTCCCTGAGGGATTGTTTAGCAGAGAAGGGACTCCCTTTTGCAGAGGAAATCCAATTGATAAACCACTTGATAAAMTTGTAGAGAACTCAAGCTCAATATGAAGGGGGAAACTTCTGTTGTTGTCATAGGAGGAAGGAGAGTAACCTTCTTGGATCATCTTGAGCTTGGAAACTAGCTGATTCATTCCYCTTGTGGTATCATGGCTTGGMACGTGGGTGGCGTACTATAGGAAGGTACTCTAAGGTAAGGCCTAAGGTTGGGAGGAAAGGCGTCCATTCCCAGTCAGTTGGTATTGAAAATTTTCCTTATTAGATAAGTATTTAATATTGATTTGCATAACTATGTGAATGATGTAAGTGTGTAATTATTTGATCAGGATGGGAAATGTAAATTCTTGTAATCAATAAATGGAACTTATGAATAATTGGATGCCATTGTCACCATAGCTTAACATGATAAAATTTGAATTGAATAAGTGTGGACAGTCTATGTCCCTATGAACCTTGAAGCTTTAGAGGAAAGTTTGCAGGACATGGGCAAAATCATTGTTTGCATGGTGAATGCAAGTGTTCTGAAGTCCGAAGGGATCCCCGTGAGGAATGGAGGACCCTGAGTTACGAGGGAACCATGATTTTTATGTGGAAATCTTGCAATATATGCAAGAACTTCATCTCTAATGAATTTGAAGGGCCTTTGATGGTCTTAGAGTAGTTTACGACTCCTGAAGACACGGTGAAACCCTTGTAGAACCCTTAAAATTGGATAAGTCCCAAATCGACGTGCTAGCAAGTGGAAAAGAAACCTAGTGTTAATTCGAGAGAGTTCCTAGTCATTGATTCAATAGGGTAAGTAGATCTCATCCCTTCGTCGGGAGCGGATGAGTGTGGTATTTGTATAAAGTTCGACGACGACGAAGTCCGAGAAGATGGGACAAGGACCTTTGATATGTTGAGAATGACTTCAATAAGATCTGGATCATTGATGCAATATGCATTATCATTGGGRAATGGAAGGTCGATGAAGTGAGTGTGAGTCAATAGAAGTGCTGAAAGGCTTGAGGATTGACGAGAGCCATCAMTTGATATGTAGGTGCGAGTCAATCTCTGCCATAGATTGTCCTAGGCCCAATGTAAGTGTGGAAAGGGATGATGATGTCATGTTGATGTAACATGCCAACTCGAAAACCAATGTGTCCTTAGTGGTGACATGCGTCAGCAGGGGAGTGGACGATAGACGTGAGTGGTCCCATATGGGGAATGGAAGCTCTTGTGAATTTAACAACAATCTAGACCGTCATATTTAGATATCAATGAATCTCAGCCATTTGTCGGGGGATATCGAGCATGGTCTAGAAGTAAGGACAAGAACATGCCAATGATGATGAGATATAAGGATAGATGACAACCATTGATCAACAGGTAAGCGAGATGAAATCTAGGATGTAGATCCTTGTGGGTCCCACCTGATTCACTGTGAGAGAGAGGTCGAGGACTTGGATGTTATTTGGCGTGCAAGTTGGATAGGCTGACACGATTAGAGCCATTGAAGATCAGACCTGAGAACCATCAGATATGGTAAGGGTTTGATGGGTGGGTCGTCATCGTAACATTCAGTGTTGAATGTTTGGTGCTCCACGAAAGTAAAACCCCGACGACGACGACAAGCTTCATAGAGTTCAAAACCTTGGGATGATGAGTTAAGGGAAAGTGCCACATCGATGTCATGTCAATACTGTTATAGAGAAATCCCCTTGCGGAAAAATGGATTCTTTATTGGATACTAGACCCCTATGACCAAGGCAAAAATGCTATTGTGGGCACTGACATTCCTTTTAGATCTAATTAAGCTAATGTATGAAGAGGAAGAAGAAAAGTGTACCTTTTTAATGGTGTTTTGTTAGATTTTAGCTCGGGAGGTACTCTGCATGTTTTGTCTTGTATGCGGATGTTACCTTAATATTTGCACTACCAAGCACTTGACTTTGTAATAAGTTTTATAAAGTTGTTTTTAAGTAGTTCTTTTAGTAAAGTGACTTTTTAATAAAGTGTACCTTCTATTTTTAAAGTGACTTTATTTTCTTAAAGCACTTATATAATAAAGTGAAATTCACTTTAATTTTAAATGAGACATTTTGGAGGGAATGGATCATGACCCTTGATCTTGAAAAAGACAAGATCTAATCTTAGCCTTTGGATCTAGGGTTGGGAAGGTGAAAAGACACTTTTGGGGGGAAAAAGTCATTTTCAAATTATAAAAGAATGCATTAAGTAGTGTGCAAGACATGTTGTGAAGACATCGAGAGGATGTTGAGAGCACATCGAGAGGAGAGTTAGAAAGATTTTCTGAGCACGCTTGAGAGAGGAAAGTGAGCAACAAAGAGGGCACATTTTTCGAGGAAAGTGGGCACGATTCTTGAGAAACTTTTTCTGTGAATTTTCGGCCGAAACATTTTTCTGCTTTGGGAGGTCGTACTGTATGGATCCGTACAGTCCGTACGATTCCGTACAGTCGTACAGATTTGGCACTGAAATCGAGGTGATTTTTGGCATGGATTTCGAGGCGGATTTCAGTTTTCTGTTCGCTATTTTTGGGTTGTACAAAACAGTTCATATAGCCGACTATGGGCACAGAAAACGGGGCAAAAGAGGTCGAACAACTATATGGTTTTGGCATGAAAAACGAGGCAGATTTCCATGGGACAGATTTGGTGCTGTGAGGTATTTTTCCTTGGCTGGAAATGTTGTTTTGCTGCTGATATGTACTTTCCTGAAGCATAATAATAAGATCTCTCTCTCTCTCTCTCTCTCTCTCTCTCGTTGGGTTTCCCCACATTGGGGTTTTCCCTAGCATTTGCCTAAATTTCTGAGTGTTATTGGGTTGCTGTCCACTGTGTTTTTCCGCTGCATATTTTTGCTTAGCAATGTGTATTTCTGCTTATGGAAATTTCTGAATATGAGTTTTTGCATTTCTGAAATTTATGAAGACAATTATCGTTGGTTTGCTAAGTGTTTGACAGAATTTCAGTTTGCTGATTTTAGTCATTAAAAATCAACATGGTATCAGAGCTTGTGCTCTGAAGTTCAGTGGGTAGCACTCTGACACTTGGGACAACAAGTGATTTTTTGTTGTATTTGCTTGACTGGGTTGAGGTCAGTTTTCCTCGATCTTACAGATATAGACTCAGACTATAGTGTGAATTGTTGAACCGGTCCACAACATGCAGTAAAGGGGGTTGGAAGGATGAGATTCCAACTAGAGTCAGGAGGTCTTCTGGAGATTGGCGAGGTGTTATATGTTCCAGAATTGACACTTAATTTTCTCTCAGTGTCAGCTTTGGATGAGAGTGGATTTGGAATTGTTTTCAACAGTGGACATGTGTTTTTGTACCCTGTGGGAGCAACTGTTGACACAACAGTAATGCTTGGTGTCAAGTATGAGGGCTTGTATAGGTTGTTGGGTAGACCTGTGTTGGGGTCCAATGGATTTATGGACTCAGATTCTGTGTCGGAGAGTTGGCAGGTAGCACGGGAGAGAGAGTTGATACATGGCACTCAGTCTTCTTCCAGGACTCTCAAGGGACTCAACAGGCATGAGTCGACACAGTTGGATGCTCAGGAGAGTGTGCAGTCTCCTAGGAGCATGTCTTCAATTCATGGTACAACAGAGGTAGCAGCAGAGGCTTCCAGTGCAGTGGGAGTAGTGGCTTCATGTTCAGAGGGAGCAAAGACTTCTAGTACAGAGGGAGCAGCTATGGCAGCGGATGAGATGGAGACAGATTCTGGTGGTGATACCAGAAGTACCTCCCTCACTAAGAGGGAGTGTTAGATTTTAGCTCGGGAGGTACTCCACATTTTTTTTCTTGTATGCAGATGTTACCTTAATATTTGCACTACCAAGCACTTGACTTTGTAATAAGTTTTATAAAGTTTTTTTTAAGTGGTTCTTTTAGTAAAGTGATTTTTTAATAAAGTGTACCTTCTATCTTTAAAGTGACTTTATTTTCATAAAGCAAGTTTATGTAATAAAGTGAAATTCACTTTAATTTTAAATGAGACATTTTGGAGGGAATGGATCATGACCCTTGATCTTGAAAAATGCAAGATCTAATCTTGGCCTCTGGATCTAGGGTTGGGAAGGTGAAAAGACACTTTTGGGGGGAAAAAGTCATTTTCAGATTATAAAAGAATGCATTGAGTAGTGTGTAAGACATGTTGTGAAGACATCGGGAGGATGTTGAGAGCACATCGA
>JASDQU010270986.1:0-15322 GCA_032191745.1 Picea mariana
TTTGGATGTCTAGGGTTTTTGGCATTCCTATTTATTGTAAAAAGGCCTTTAGAGCCTCATTGTAATCATCTTCTTGCGAATGCGAGTAGCTGTCACATCTCTTCTCAGAGATAAGTTTCCACCATTCTATCGAATCTTTCACTCTGTATTTTACAATCTCTGTATATTTATTTCATTAATAGAAATCGTGTATTACTGTATATATGTGTTTATGGTTGCATCTCTGATATAATTCTGTTATATTATTGAATATCTGTGATATCTCTGTGCATTTCTTTATTATATCTCCGATCTCATTTCGTGTCGAAAATAATCCGGATCAGGGGGTGTTGTCTATTGAGGTTTAGTATCACTAGGATATGTCTCAAGTGTGTTATCACACGAACTCACAATTATTGAGCTAAATTTAGAAATCTCAAGTGAAATCATGTGTAGCTTAGAGGGAAGGCCCCTGTCACCTCACCAACCCTCTTTCACTTCAATCCATCTTTCCTCCGACTGAAGGGGGTTTCCCTTAATTAAGATTGTGAGGACTTAGGGAAAGGAATCTCAATGTGGAGAGTGAAATCTGAGAAAAATGTTTTTGGGTAGCTTTAGACTATTGAAGAAAGTAATTGGAGGTCTAGGGAAAGGAATCTCAATGTGGAGAGTGAAGTCCGAGAAAAATGTGTTTGGGTAGCTTTAGACTATTAAAGAAAGTAATTGGAGGTCTCAAGATCAATGTCTTTTTATTGGGCATATGGAGTTAATGTATCACTTCAATGGAGACCGAGGGAAAAATAAGACTCGAAGGTCTATCATAGGATTATCACCTCATAAGCCTAGGTCAACCTCCTAGGAGAGAAAACCCTAGAGTTTATCCCCTCATAAACACTAGGTGTCGTCCTATTCCTTCAAGAGCTACTAACACAATATCAAGACAACTATGTTTTAAACCCTAGGGGGATAGCCAATTCTAACCCATATAACTAAACCCTAGCCAAGAAAATCCTTAACGGGATAGTCACTCCTAACCATTAAGGAAAACCTTGAATGCTTCAATGAGTTAAGATGGATAAAACAAGGGAAAGGGATGATCACTCTCAATCCTTCCTTAGGGTTTCAAGATTGTTCAAGGAGACAAATTTAACATGCAACTATTACTCTAATAGAGAATTCACCAAGATATCCCAAGAAACATCGCATGCAACATAATGAAAACGCTTAAGATAAGGCACATAACATTAAGAAAACCCATTTTCACGAAACATCCACCAAAAATAAAGAGAAAACATCCACTAGATCAATCTCCAAAAAATGTGCCTAAGTATAACACAAGATGCTTCAACAAAATTTTCTCAAATGAGGGGAAAAGAGGGGCTTTGGTGCAACATCTAGACTCCAAAGGCCCTTCAATGCTCTCTTTTCTGCTCAAAATCAGCTATACAATCTTCAATTGTTCTTCAAGTGGGCTAGGGTTTCCTTCACCAAGCATGTAAGAAAGACCCAACATCTTCATTCACATGTGGGAATCTGGGCTTCAAAATGAGATAATGTCGTATCACAATCACGAGCCCACAAAACCATCCAAGGAATTACCTTCTTTACCAGTTAAGAAAACAAAGAACCATTATCCATTTACACATGGGCGTAAGAGATTCAACACAAGCACATAACCTTCCTCAAGGGGTTGGCCCTAAATTTCTCTTCCAATTCAAAAATAGAACTTCAATTTGAACCAAACTTAGGTAATCATTAAAGGTCGGTCCAACATTGAAATTTTTTGTTTCTTTCCCCTTCTTTAGGTCAACCCTCTAAGCATATAAAGGGTCGTTGTCACATGCATATATATATATATATATATATATATATATATATATATATTACAATACTGATCATTTTCCTTTGAAATAATCTTCAAAAAAAATCTCTAATTTATGGGATAAAATCTCTCTGTGAGACTTTGATTCTATGACAAGTCGGTTACTATTTGCCCAAGTCTTTGGGCCAAAAGTGTCATAGAATTTTGATCATGTTCAACATTATGTAAAGTTTTAGGCTTGGTAAAGTTTTGAGAAGCTATAAGATTATCTTCAATCTTAGAAGCATGCTCTTGTGCTTCTACAAGGATCTTTGGGGACTTGTCCCTTAACATAAATCCAAATTTCCCCTCAAAGGATTTTGTGTATTAAAGAAGGATGATGACACCATCCTTTAATATAACGTCCTCAAGAACTCCTCATTGATCACGAATAAATGACAATAAGTACAAAAACCATGCCAAATCAACCATGAAACCCTAGGGAGCTCCATCACAAGCTCAAGATGTATGCTTGAATTCCATGTAGCAAGAAGGTGAGAACTCCACATGAAATCCTAGTCCATATGTAAGTTGTTAGAAGAGATGTATGTAATAGAACAAATCTTAATTGAACATGTGTTCAAAGAACCTAAAGATGGACAATTATTGAAAAATACTATGGAAGTTGAAGATGATAAAGCCAGAAGGACTTGGAAAATGATGGTAGACAGTCTAAAGACAAAAGGAAATTGCAGATTGCAAAAGAAGGAATAGAAAAGATGCATGAAGATAGCCTTATGTCAGGATCAAACAAGGGTATATATACAGTGCAAACACTTGAGGTAATGGGATTATCTCTTCAAATTTTATTCAGTGATTATGAACCTGTATTGATAGTTAATGGACAGGAAATTGTCTTGAAAGGACATAAAGGAGCATTAATGGAAAGGACTCTTAGTAAAGGTTGAATTATGGAATATGGTATAATAGATATTCATAAGGAGAATTCAATCCAAGGAGGTACAACGAGTCCAGTAAATACTATGAAGTGGAAAGGAAAAGAGGTCCATCAAGAACCTAAGGATAAGTTGGCAGAGGCTGATGTACAACAGAAAATTGAAGATAAGTTTATTTGTACAGATTGCAAAAAGAGAAATGGTAGATGTGATCAACAAATTGAAAAGATACAGGCAATCTCAGAGGATGAAGGAAAAGATGCTTTAGTGAACTTATATGCATTTTCAGTAAGTAGAAAAGGGGTTCAATGGAATGTGATACTCATGGTGGTAACATTAATTTTTACTGTTGTAAAAGGGACTTTACAGTTGAATGGAAACTCTATTATATATGGTGATTTTGTTTCTTGTATAGAAACAAAGAGAAAATTATCTTCTAAAATGAGAAGTTTGAATATTTTTATTGAAAAACATGAGGAATGAAAAAAGCAACTTAGTGGCTTACAGATTTGTAAGAAAAAAAGGGGAAGAATGAAAAGAAATATGCAAGGAAGGAAGGCCAAAGAGAATAACAAAGAACAAAATTTAGAAATCAGACAGCATTCAGAACAATGTGAAGACAAAGAAGACTTTTCCAAGAAAAGACAACATGAAGGAGGATATGACAAGACTGACATGTCATATGCACATCAAAAGGATGAAAAATTAGAGAAAACTTTCAGTAGAGTTAACGAGAAAAGAGATGAGAAATACAATATGTTTTATGAATTTTTATTAACTGTTGAATGTGCTTTTCAAGGTGAAAGACAAATTGTTCTTGGAGATATATTTGCTTGTGCAAATATAGAGGAGTATGGGATTTCTCGAAATGAAGACAATCAATTTCCCTTATTGAAGTAGCCCATGGTTATATGGTTTGGGAAGTATCCCATGGTTGTATGGCTTGGGAAGTAGCCCAAGAGCTAATTCCATATTATATTGAATTGAGTCTAAGTTTTATTATTATAATTTTTAAACCTGATGAGGATTAAAAATTGAGATTTTGAGGATCGATTTGGAACCTTACATGGTTAAAGTGTTTAAGAAAAGGATACTTGGTGATCCTTGTGGATGAATAAGAATTTGGTCCTTATTGGGCATCAGACTCTATGATTGGTTGGTGCTGCAATTCGTGGCGTGCAATGCACTAGCTACTTTAATGTGCACAATGAATAATGTCTTATGCACTTTCATTGATTCTTTTTCCATAGTGTACTTGGATGACAATCTTGTGTTTAGTGAAACTCTTGGGATGAGAAAATGTTGCATTTGTAGCAAGTGCTTGAAACTCTAAAACAAAATCAAATTTTAATGAATTGGAATAAAAATAATTTTTTCTAAGGCCTCAATCTATTTGGATTATGTAGTGGGAGGGTTTGAAATCAATATTAATCAAAGCAAAGTAGACACAATAATATATGGCCTACACAAAGGAATGTGCATGAGGTAGGAATCTTTGTTGGGGAAA
Organism: Picea mariana; assembly: GCA_032191745.1. Classification (NCBI taxonomy): domain Eukaryota; kingdom Viridiplantae; phylum Streptophyta; class Pinopsida; order Pinales; family Pinaceae; genus Picea; species Picea mariana. Next base: position 4,244 of record JASDQU010270986.1, read on the forward strand.
CCCAGTAAATGAGGAAGTTTGTTGCTTATTTCTCCAAAATAGAAACCCAACTCCATGCATTGACCTAAAAAATACATGTTTTCCCTTGGGAAGAAGAACAACAATATTATTTTGATAAGTTGAAGCATAAAATCGAAAATGCACCAATATTTCCACTTCAAAACTTGAGGCAACCATTTGAGTTAAGTTGATGCATCACCCTCCACAATGGGAACCATGTTGAAAAGAGGCAAATCAATATGTTATCAATCAACAAAAGGTATAAGCTTCCACTTTGAATTATTGTACTTATGACAAAGGGATTTGGGAATTGGCACAAGTGGTTAAGAAATGGAAGCATGATATCATGGGCAATGAAATAATAATTCATATCAATTGTCAACCTCTACAATATTTGTAGGCACAAAGCATACCCCAACAAAACAAGACACTATTGTTGGAAGGGGTTTCCTACAAAAATTTCATCTAATGATCAAACACAAGAAGGTAGTAACAAATACAGTGACATATATTTTCCTTCTAGGCCACCAATTCCAACAAATTCATCCATATGTACGATCATGAAAGATATGTTATTGAAGAGTCTAGCAAAATACAAGGCCAAACGTGACTAGCATAGGAAGGAGGACAAGTTTCAAGTAGGTTCCAACATTTAGTCACACATGAGAAAATAAATATTGCAATATGATATAAATAAGTAAAATACTGGTTCATCATCATATATTTGTTGATAACATTCATAACAACCATGGATCTAAAGTATCTTCGTTGATAACATTCATAACATTATTCCCTTGTCAAAAGGATAACCTTTGATAGAATTCATAACATTATGCATTAATGCTTATCCATGTTTTCTCTAAATGCTCATTCTACTTGACAATTAGAATTTGGATGTCACCTTGACTCTCCTCTATTCTAGAGTCATACATTTATTTTGTTGTATGTAAAGGGAATAACCATGGACACAAGTTGTTGCATGCATTATGTTTGATTATGGTGTTGGAATATTTTATTTGGTTCTTAGCAAGGCTCATGTCATTGACAAGTTGAGGAACCTCACCAAGTCACCATGGAGTAAGTGCTTGCTACATTTAATTCCAAACAATGGTTTACTAATGTATCTAAACCAACAATAATTTTTTTACATTTCTATAAGACCATTTCCGACAACATTAAATTCAAATCCTATTTTTATTGGATAACCATGTATCTAATTACCATTTTCCAGAGCTAATTAATCGAGAAATGTGGGCATCACACTAACCACGGTGATTGAGTTGGGTTTTATTCCTAGCATAACCTGCATTTCATTCAAGAATGTTGTGATTTCATGGGAATGGTGAGTCTAGGAATAAACAACAATGTTTTCATTCCATGAATATGATTACCTTTTTCTAGAGCTAATAAATATGGACATGTATATAGAACACCAACCATGGTGATTGAGTTGGATTTTATGCCTAGGACTTGTGTTTTGTTGAAGAATAGCAAGGCTTCATGGGGAACTAATGATTTCATTCCAATCAAAGAATGAGAAAGTTTTTCAAGAACACTCTGTCGAGCATTTTTTTTCTAGTGTATTCACATGGGCCTTGGCCAAACATACATGTGGGTGCTTACAGAACAACATTATGCTACTTGGTTTGGATTTTATTCCCTCAGACCAAATTGGCCACATGTCCTTGAATGACTTGAGGAGGCGAGTTAAAACTATCGATAAAACTCAAACCGAGACTCGGATGAACAAACCGTCAGTTGCATTGGATCTGGATCACCAGGTTTCAGCTATTGGGGCTCCTACACTATCATTCCATCGACTGGAAAACATTTTGTTGGAGTATCTCCAACACTATGATTTTGGTCAATGAGGCATAGTTCAATTTCTGAAGAGGAGGTTGATTTTAAAGAACACTCTGTCGGGTGTTTTTGGCTAGTGTAGTTATGTGGGCCTTGGCCAAATAGACTTGTGGGAGCTTACGAAAGTCTTTTATGCTACTCGGTTTGGATTTTATGCCCCTGGACCAAATTGACCAAATGTCCCTAAATGGCTTGAGGAGGCAAGTTGCAACTCGCGATAAAACTCAAATCGGGACTCAGATGCATGAAACGTCAGTTGCATTGGATTAAGAGCACTGGGTTTTAGCTAGTGGGGCCCCAAAAATTCATTTATTGGAGTATCTTCGTCACTAGGGTTTTGGTCAATGAGGCATAGTGCAATTTTTGAAGATGAGATCGATTTTCAAGAACACTCTATTGGGCATTTTTTTCTAGTGTAGTCACATGGGCCTTGGCCAAACATACATGTGGGAGCTTACAGAACAACATTATGCTGCTCATTTTGGATTTTATTCCCTCGGACCAAATTGGTCACATGTCCTTGAATGGCTTGACGAGGTGAGTTTCAACTATCGATAAAACTCAAACCGAGACTCGGATGCACGAATCGTTAGTTGCATTGGATCCGAAGCACCAGGTTTCAACTATTAGGGCTCCTACGCTATCATTGCATCGACCGTAAAACAATTTTTTGGAGTATCTCCAACACTAAGATTTTGGTCAATGAGGCATAGTGCAATTTATGAAGAGGATGTCGATTTTAAAGAACACTGTGTCGGGTCTTTTTAGCTAGTGTAGTCATGTGTGCCTTGAAAAAATAGACTTGTGGGAGCTTACAAAAGTCTTTTATTCTACTTGGTTTGGATTTTATGCCCCCGAATCAAATTGACCACATGTCCCTAAATGGCTTGAGGAGGTGAGTTACAAATCTCGATAAAACTCAAACCGGGACTCAGATGCACGAACCGTCAGTTTTATTGGATTAAGAGCACCGGTTTTAAGCTAGTAGGGCCCATACGCTATCATTCTGTTAACCAGAAAACCATTTGTTGGAGTATCTCCGGAACTAGGGTTTTGGTCAATGAAGCATAGTGTAATTTCTGAAGATGAGGTCGATTTTCAAGAACACTCTGTCGAGCATTTTTGGCTATGGTATTGGTATTGGTATGGTATGGTATTGGCTATGGTCTTCATCCCATGTTTTTCTTATGCTAAATCTATCTCAATTGTTGAAACATAATTCATTTCATGCTCTGGTTTTTAGGATTTGACAATTAATTGTTTCATTGTTCCTGTAGGTGAATTCACATTACAGTGCTCACTTACCCTCTACCTTTGTTTTCCTCAATCATCACACTACAATAAGAATATCATGTTTAATATTTCTTCATTCTTGAGGTGCATCATGAGTTTGACAAAGTAGTGAAATACCATGTTTTACCTCCCCATGTAATGATGATCATTATAACATCATTTGTGGGGAACTTATATTTGTAACTAAGCTTCACTAGACTTTAGTAACATTGCACATGTGCACACAGAGGTAGTTTTGGGGAGTACTTATTTGCATAGTGACCAGCCCCTCATGTAATGGTGACCTGCACTACTAGGTCCTTTTTATCCACCACTTATCCCTTATCTCTTAATGAGATTATTGCTTATCTTTATGGTTTGGTGTTTCTTGTTAGAAAAAAGAGGATCACATAGAAATAATATAAAACAGATGCCCCTTTATTCCATATTCATTGAACTCATCAGGTACATACATCACACAATAAGAGTAAATAAGGCTATACATATATTACTAGTCCATGCTATTACATCATATGAGTATCAATTAAATTGAAATCATTCATGCAATGGTTGTATAACCTCTACTTCCAAATTACACGGGTTCTAGTAGTAGGTTTATCATTGAATAGGCATGAATATGGGAAAACAATACGACTGGTAACATGTAATGGTAGCTTATTAGAGAAACAAGGCAATCACCTTTCCCATATTCATTGATGGCATTGCCTCAATAAGATTGGTATAATACATGTAATAAGTCAGTTAGTCTTAATCTTCATATTGTATCTTCCTAATAATGATACCACTCTAATCATACAAAAGGTTCATAGTGAGTTCAATAACATGTAGATACGAGTTATGCTTTGAGTGTCATATCACATAGTTTCCATAACAAGAGCTTAGTAATAGAGAGCTCAGTATGATTCCAATCATTGTGTTGTTTAGTGATGTTTGGTATAGGCTAAGAATAGAAAGAAGAATGGTCACAAGAAGGTGTGAGGAGGATTACTAGAGTAGTGTGCCCTTGGTCAAAGTCATAGGAAAATTGTAATTAGAATTAGGGAAAAATAGAAACAAATAATGCCTTTTTATTTTTCTATTCACAAGATCAGCATATGTGATAAAAGAAACAAACAGATCTAAATTAAAATAACTAGAATTGATGGCTATATAAACTTATATGTTGAAAGGAGCAATAACACATGATCTGATGAACTGGTCGACAATACAGTTGGAATGGTTGGCCCCACATGTTTCTCTTCAGTTGTATGGCCCTCTGTTAGTCTTGAGCTTCCCTCAATTGATGAAGAAAGATCTTAAAGTACCTACCAAAATCATTCAACCTCCATAAATATCTAAAAAATCAATACAAGTAATATTTGTAGCGCATTATTTACTCTAAGATGCATTTTTACGAGAGTGTCAGAACATACTTGAATGAGATCCTCTTAGTTTCGATAATAATTTATTGGAGCCATGCGTCTAATATTTTATCAAACTGCCTCCCTTGATTTTAAGTAGCAGCAACGAAGTAAACATTGACTTTGTTGCTTCTCTATTGGATCGAGGGAGGTTTGCTCCAAGATTAAACGGCTCCAATAAATTATTCTCTATTGAACAGAGCCAACCACGTGAAGGAGGAAGCTCTTATGGCCCCTCCACCCCCCCCCCGGCCCCCTCACATCACTCTCAATTCCCCAATACCCAACATATAAATCTATTGAAATATTTACAGCAAAAAAAAACATATTAAAATATTCATGTACATCATCATTTAGTACTTTTAGTCGGCCCCTTCTTCTTAGCTCTATAGTTCCTAATCATTTCATCAATATCTACATCTTCGTTCTCTAGGTGCTCTTCAAAATATGATTGTGATTGTGTCCTATCATGTAGAGCACGCCTAGTCGCGAGGTACTCACGGTGTAATGGAGGTCGTTGTGATGAGGCATCACCTACAAAAGAAAAAAATAGAAAATTTAAATGGCCATTTTTAAAATGTCATTGAACTGGTTCAATAATATTAAAAAAAACACCTACAATGTCATTATTTACCTAGTGCACTGGTCGAAACCATTGGAGTGGTTTCCCCTATGTGCTCCTCTTCAACTGTATGAGCCTCAAGTACAACATTCTCTGCCATTGAGACCACAAACTTTATAAGGACAATCATAAATGTATAAGTAAAAAAAAATAGAAGTACAAAATGTATAACTATGAAATTATTAAGTATATGATTAAAATACAGCCATATTACCATCATGTGCCAGCTCAGTCATAGCACCATTGTGGGGTTGCACCCCCATGGAAAAATGGGACTGAATGGGATCAGAACCATCTTCTGGGTGAAAACTTCTATCAATGTACTTCTCTCCAATAGTACTAGTGTGTTCATTGACAGTGTTGTTCCCATGATTAAAACAAAGTTGTAAATATTAATAATATCCAACATGAATGTATTCTTTTAATAATAAAGGTTAATGTGGATTGAATTTTATTTACCTTATCCTGCAAAGTGGTTCTTGGTATCAGCCCCAAGATTTTTCGGTGTTCAACTACCGCTTTATAGTCGTACTTGTAACCAAGCTTGAGTTCTTCCTTTATGGTTTCAGTACGAAACTCGTCACCCTACATTGCATAAGAGTATGCATTTTTTATTTTATTCGCTACAATTACCTAAAAGTTTTAAGGTGATACAAATAAGATATTTAGGAACTTACAATTCGTGACTGGAACTTCAAGTAGACACCCTGACCTAGCTTGTGTTGGCCACATTTGGCAAGCCTTGATTTTGTGGCCTTTGACGTGTCATTCAACCTATCATCAAAAGTTTCAAGTATGTTAATATATACAACAATTTTATTCACATCTAAAAAAAATTGAAGGTATTCAATTGAAATTGTAATTTACCTTCTAGGACCAGAGGGTATTTTTCCTTCATCTGTCAATTTCTTCTCTTTTGCGTCCTCAATGAGGGACTTCCACTCCCTCTCTGGAATCATCAGAGGAAGATCCTACCTATCATTTTTTTTCAAGTGCTTCCTATATGTTTCTCACATATATTTTAAATATTGGTCAGCTACGGTGATGGCCAAGGTCTTGTTAAAAGTATCTACACCAAAAAGGATTTCTAGATAATCCATCAATTCTTTTTTGAGGTTGGAATTTTGGGAATTCCACCTCTCTCGTATGGTGGGCCCAAAAATAAGAAAATTCTTATTCTCCAAGGACCTGTAAAAATCGTTGTTCCCTATACGCAAAATGATTATATGATTATTAATTTAAAAATAATAATGTAGATGATTTATATTTGTCTACATAGAGAACATGAAAAAAATAAAATTTTAAAAATTACCTGGGACTTTAACCTGCTTTAATGGAAGCCCTTACTCATTGACCATAAAGGTACCCTTAAGGTTCCTTGTGTTGGTCACACGTCTTTCTTTATGAAAAAAAACCATATAGTTTGTCAAATCATCGGCCTCATCTCCATCACCACCTCCAGAGCCTACCTGTGTGGCCGCTTCCTCAGTGAACATGTCGTGGATCCCACCTAATGGTGTGGAAGGTGGAAATATGAATAGATGTGTCTTGGAATCTATATGAGGGTCTGCGTTGGGACCCTATGGCATCTGTGCAGTTCCACTACTACCGATACCATGCATGTTGGTGTCAGCAGGATCCAAAAATATCTATATAAGAAAGAAAAAAAAATTCATTTAGATAATGTAAAAGTTAAAAATCAAGCTTTCATAATTGATCTTATGGCATAAAAATAAAAACACTTGAAATTATGGTTATTACCTTATATGTCTTAAGCCTTGTCATAACTTCTCTAATCCTTTCTTCAACCTCGGGAGTTTGATCTAGAATATCTCACAAGTGAGCTAGTTACTTGTTTCCTTTATTGATCTTTTTCCTTATTAAAACCATAGGTTCAAGGGATTCATACAAATCCCTTTCATCGAGAAAATCATCGTTAGCATCATGTACCACCGACTACATATTAGACAAAATAAATGATAATCTAGTTATGTAAACAAATAAAATAATTGATCGCCACAGAAATAAAATGCACATTAAATGCAATTCAAAAATTGTTGTTCATTTACCTGTTCTGAGGCCGATATTGATTTACCACGATCATCCTACCACATTACAGTAAAATTAGAACTGTGATCATTATCATGAGAAATAAATTCAAATTTATGAGAAATTCAAATGTTGATAACAAAAGTAGGACACACTGAGTACTAAATAGACTGAAGCTCTCCAAATGGATTAACACCATAAAGAACATAATGAAAATCATAAAATATGAGATTCATTGCTTACAGGTTGGGTAAATTAGTATACGTAACACCCCCATAATAGAAACATTTGTATCTATTCGATTCAAATTGTAATCAATCAATATATCTTCCCTTGCAACTATTGATTTTATTGCACATATGAATACACGGTTTCCTTCACACCCCTCAAATATGCAATTGGGTCGATTATTTGTGGTCACGGATTGTGTACTGTTTATAAACCCTGTAATATTCCCCATTTATTTTGGCCTTCCGTCAATGTAGACAGTTTCTCCTTTATTTTGATCATTGTCTTTTAGTTGTATATAATTTGCATCCAAGCCATATCTTCGCATACTTTTTGTATATTGGACTATTTGTATCCAATATTTGTAGATATAATAGGATCTGACGTACTCCATAAATTCAGTTAATCCGTCGTAACAAACCTTTATGCCATCCATGGAAAATAGCCCCAAAACATGTAATGACGATGGAGCAATCCGGTATATCCTTTCGTTTACGCAAAAATCAATGTTTATTTCAGGAAGATCCTTGGGTACCCATTGTTTCACTATATGTTTGTACCTCAAGGGCACCTCGATGTCATCTATGCTCTCATGATCATAATAACATGATCCCCCTTTCACAAGAAAAAAATCCATGCGTCTATGGAATTTTCTTCTGATCTTCTCACCTCTAGTTGATCTTCGCCTGTTAAACCTACTAGATGTCTCACTTTCCTCTATTCTACCTGAACTTCCCTCACTCAATGAAGATAGATATGACAAATACCTATTTGCTTGTACATCCTATAAAACCATTAATGACATAAACAATCAATCAATCAAGATGTAACACTAGTTCATTACTAGTATCCTATTAGTATCATAGTAAGTTCATAATGATTACCATAGTGTTACTCTTTCTAGTATCCTATTATGTTGGGAATTTTTCTCATGTAACTTTACCCTAAGAGTTTTTGGACAATTTAAAGACAACCCAAATCATGGTATTTCTGAAAAAAATGAACAAAAAAGGTGGAACTTTAACTCAATGAAAACACTACTCTCGTCGGAAATATGAACCCAAGGAGAAGAAACAGTATAAAGGTAAAGGTGGCCTATACAAGTCAAAAGGGAGTGAGAAATTGAGAGTAAAGTACATTGTTAAGTAACAAATACGAGACTTGTTATTGATTCATATCTTCACAACTCCGAAGGTATCTTCACAACTCCTGAGTTTGTTCACAACTCTTAATGCAATATTACAACTCTCAAGGCATTGGTCAGAATGGCATAGGCAGTTTGGGGATATTCTTCATGCACATGGACCTCTCATGTCATGCCACGTTACAAATATTGGAGTGGCAACTTGCTTGCACATTTGGAGGCATGTGTCACATAGTTTGATGGATGACCTCCTAGTTTGATCGATGTTGGATATTGACGAGAAAACATGCTTCCTAGACAAGACCTTGATGGCTAAGATTTTTGTGGAAATGAACTTGGGAGATGGATTTGCTTGAAGGAATTGATATCTTCAAATTGACATTATGGACACCAAATCCACTAGGTAACACAATTTTCTTGGAGAATGAAAACAATAGATTTCAATGGAGGATTTACTTTAGGGTAAGCACATTTTCTTTCCCATGTTAAGAATACACCTTAGTGACACCCTTCTACTTGGAACTATCACTATTTAAAGAAAATAAATGTATATTTTCCATAATGTTTTCTTATAACACCCATACTAATTTGAGAGAATTGTTCCAAACATTCGATGATGTGAGCATTAGTAGGAGATGGCACCTCATTTTAGCTTGGGTCAAGCTGAAAATAATTTGATTTGAGAAGTCTTAATGAAAATTTAAGTCAGTGAGTCAACTTACATCAATGTCTTATTTGAGGCTATCTTAGGCTCCATTTTTAGAGGACTTATTTGTTCTTTTGGAGGGTTAATGGAGGACTAGTACATTAATCCATATACTTCTCCAGGATTAATGGATTTATATTTGATCCATAGGCAAATACTAATCTCTTTTTCCTTGTATCTTTAGGCATTTATGGCCCTACTTTCTTCATTATATACCCATGAAAAGAAGGAACGTAGTTGAACATGTCCCACATAGGAGTTAGAATACCATATGAAATGATGAAGCATCAAATAGTTGTGTAAATAAAATTCAAACATCAAATTCCTTTCCTTCTCATTACACTGACAATAAATCTCAATAAAATATCTCTAATTGTCCAATTGGAAGGGTAGGTACTTGTCAATCTTACTCAACTTAAACATGGTCCAATGCTATCTCAGATACATGGTGTAAGTCCTTGTTGGGGGTCTATAAGATAGCATCTCCTCCATAAATTTATCTACTCTAGTGATAGATCTCTCTAAAACGACATTTTTTTCAAACTTGCACTTACTCCCTCCATATTTGTTATTAGGGTTAAGTTCTTATTTTCTAGTTGTTGTGTGGTATCCATGTGTTGCATTTTGAGAAATTGAGACTTAAATTTGTATGCCACATTAAAGAAATTTGTGTACCTCTACTTTCTACTTCCCTCCTTGACTTTGCACTGGTTATCCATCCAAGGACCTCTTCCCTTGCTTCCTCCAACTAGTATAGGAGGTCTTGTACATTAGTATCATCACTTCCTATATTAGTTGCTTCTTGGATTTCTTCCATGCCCATTGCAATACTGGAAGGAGGGATTTATTTTATGCTATATGTGGTCAGTTCTTTCTCTATGGTCATTTTTATGGTTAGTGCTTGCTCTATCCATCATTTTCTACTTCTTTATTGACTCCTCCATGTGGTCTACTTCTTCATTTCTAATAGATTCAACTTGTAAAGATGAAAAATACTCATCACTTTTTGTTAAGAATCCATCCCATGAAATGTGATGTGGTTTCTTGACCAAAGTATCACATATGAGTAACTTCACAAGCCCAAAGTATCACATATGTGTAACTCTGACCCTGATGGTAGAGTAATCTATATTTGTGTGTCGCTGGTAAGAAACAAAATGACTAATTTCGTTTATGAGGAAGAGGACTGGAAAAAATTTCTATCAAATTCTAGTTCTATGTAATAGACTAAAATCCCTTTGGAAGAATCGATGGTAGAATTTGTTTAAGGAAGAAAATGTTAGGAGCTACGTTGATGGCAATTGTGTGAGAGGATATCCTTGTATTTCAATGTTTGGCAAGGATTCGATAAAGGGGAGAATTGAGAAGGGGAATGAGACCCAACAACAAATCATGTTTAGGCAAAAGCCATCTATAGAAGAAAATGAAATTTGTTGACAGAGCAAGAATGCTATGGAAATAATTATCGATCTTCGTGGCATTGCTCCTCTATTGGTGGGGTGATCTCCTCTGTCACTCGACGCACTCATGTGGTCTCCTTCCTTCTCATGTGGGCTCCTTCCTTCTCCTATGAGATGATCTCCTCTGTCCCAGATTACTATCGATCAGGTCGGCTGAGTTTTTTTTGTTGGACACACCTACCACACTTAGAGGGGGGGTGAATGAGTGTGGGGATCTTTTTCCCAAAACTTCCCTCTTACACAAAACTCATTAGTTAGCATTCAACATTTACTCATTACTCATTGTTTTCATTAATAATCAGTTAGATGTGAATACA
>JASDQU010270990.1:0-12022 GCA_032191745.1 Picea mariana
TATTATCTCATGCTGAGGGATCAAATTCTGAACCTCTTGGATTCTCATTTGCTCTATTGTTATACATAAATTTTCCCTTAAGGAAACACTTAGATAAACCTCCTCATATGATATCCAAATACCAATGGAAATATCCCTAAGGCTCCACTATCATGATTCGAGACCTGAATGCCCCTAATCAAACAATTAGAATCACTCCTTGCCACCAAATTGACGATCTGTAGTGATTCAGACTCTTAGTCGAAATATAATATTACCTGGGATGATTCCCATTCTAATGGTACCTTTCTGATGGGATAGTTTGAAAATATGTGATGGCTCTCATATTGAGGATTATGATGTCCCTTATTATATCAAATCCTCTACTATCCCAACGATTATCACATGTCTCTCCTATTACTTGCTAAGGGAACCAGTTGGACCCACAATGAATCTACAGTCGAGATTACATCACTCTCCCTCTCACATATCTATGGCTCATGTTCTCTCTCAGAGTCCCCCACCATATAAATCCATTTAATTCGGTGTCATAAACCACTCTGACCAGCTCACTCTGATGACAAACACTCGAATCGATCTAACAATCCTCGTTCACTTCATCTAACAGGTAGTTTTCACTCGGGGTCTCACAATTACATGATGGTTAAGGAATATGGATTTTCCACCTAGGAACAGATTGAAATTGGTTTGATAGTTGAGATATAGCATAGATCCTTCCAATATATTGAAGATACTTAGACTCCCTCATTGTCAAACTCCCATCTTGAGCCCTATTCCTCGGTCTCCGACAATTTATCTTCTGATAGGATTAGAATTGACATCAACAATATGGATTTCACTATTCCATCCTTTGATAGATCAATGACTCTCGTTTACTCAGATATTTCCCCATTGGACTCCCTATGCAACTCTGCAGTTAGACATTTTGATTATATGACTTTTTGACCAACAGTTAATATCACTTCATCGCACTGGATCTACGAATTTCATTCATCCCAACTCAGAACATGGGTTTTCTTCACTGTAATAGCCTAATTTAGGACTCATTAGTTCAGGGCGTCTTGGACTTACTTGCTAATATTTTTACCAGACCCCCATTAGCTCTAGGTTCTTCATTGTAACTAGTTATTTCATTGCCATCTCAAAACTTGGTTGAAGAATTGCATCTTGTGAGATTTCCAACTCAAGATAAGAGATTTTCACTAGAATTAAGGTCCCCTAGCTACACAGATACCTTTCCATATACCATGAACTTCTGCCACCACTCATCTAGTGAATTTTTGTATCCTACAAGATTTTTGTTTCAAAGTCTTTCCGTTTTCATAGGAATACATTCAGATTTAACATTTCTTACCGAGCTATTCAAATTTACAATGTTAGTAATGAAAACAATCATGTATAATCCATTTTACTCAAGAATTAAACCATTTCTTCATATATTCACATTTCTCATCAAAACTAGAAACAACATATGTGCATTACCAAACATAAATCAAACATGTTAAACTAAAACATTTATCTATTCAATGAAATATGTAACCATCCAACTAACTGAAAGAGGAATCCTTTCATCCCAATTATAGGATATGTTACAGTATTCCCTTCTACAACATTCCACCCCAATTCCAAGCCATTATTCCACAAGGGGATTGATTCAGCTGAATTCCAAATTATGAAAATGGTCCAGGAAGGTTACTCTCCTTCACTCCACTGGTAACAAAAGAAGTTTCCCTCTTCCCACTAACCTCAAGACCTCCATGGGTTTATCAAGAACCTTCTCAACTGGATTTCCTCTACACAAGGGAGTCCCTTCTCTGATACACATTCCCTTGGTGACCTTCCCTTACTAATGTCGATTTATTTCCAGTAAGCACCAAGCCACAATCCTCTATTTCTCCATTTTGGTTCCAGGTCTTCCCTATTCTAGGGTGGTCATTAATTCTTTGGGGAAGTTTCTTATTTTCCTCAAGGAAAAATTCCCAATAGATATATTAGTCAGAGTAATATGTTTGATTCTCCCCCTTACTCTTGATCTATATGTGAGTATACCACTCACTCTAATCACTATGGTTTTCTGTGATAACTTGTATTTAATGTCTCAAGATTCTATAATCTTCCTGAGTGTGTTCACTTCCGGTTCTATTGTGTTCTCTTTGTTCTCTCTCCTTTTTCATGTATGCAGACCTACATGGTGTTTTATACCTTTTGTATCTTCTTCCAGACACTCTTTGGTATTCATGTGTCTATTTTCATATGCAACCCTCCAATCAGGGACTCGAATTCAAAGGGGAAATCTAGTTCTCCCTTCTATTAGTTTTCATTTGACTCTTTCTTCTTCCAAACACCAAATCTTCTAGTATTCATAATTGATTCAACCACCAATCATTCTCTCCTTAACTGATCACATGGATATATGAATATATAAGTACATTGGAAGGTGATTTATTCAATTTTTCAAGTGTATGATGGAATGTCGAGAAAACTTCTTATTTTATTCATTGAAACTTATCCATTCCACCTCACCAATTTCCACTTGTGATATCATGGCCACTACTCAAGGATTTTTCCTTATTAATCATTTGTCAAATGTTTTGTATTAATAATCAACATAATTACATGCTTCATAATCATATTACATTAATTTGAGCATAATTACAATCATGGGGGAAAACAGGGTGTTACAAATGCCTCAACAATAACCAAGTTTAACATGAAGATCCTCTCCTAGAATATTCAACACGTAAATGCTAAAGGAAAGAATACATTTCTCAAAATAAAATCATGAAATAGAAAAACAATATTATTCTTATCCAAGAAACAAAATGCACTAAGGAGAAAATGAAAAAAAATTCAATTTGTTTTTTGGAATTGTAGTGAAGCTCAAGCAATAAACTATGAAGGTTTGTTTGGAGGAATGGAAATTATATGGAACCCAACTTGAGATCCTCTATGGGGTTTGACCACTATGGATAGATTTATTTTAGGAACTTCAAGGAAATAGGCTCAAAGTAAAGAGGAATCATATAATGTCTATGGTCCTACAATGCTAGACAAAAAGAAAGCCTTCTTTGACATGTTATATCCAATTGAAATGTCTTTTTAGCAAGGACAATGGTTTGTGTCTAGAGATTGAAACTCGATCACCTCTCTTGTGGAGAAGAAAGGATAAACTTGAGGGATAAATGAGGAAAACAATAGATTCAAAAACATTAGAGAAGAACTAAAGAAAATAGATGTAAAAAACTCTAATGGATGTACCAATTGGGACAACAAAAGATGAGGCCAACAATAAATATAAGTTCATGCATATTGATTCCTACTATCAAAATCCTTTCTAGGAATAGGGAAGAAAATTGAGGTTGTAACATCCCCTTTTTCAAAACCAAAACTAGATATGTATATTGTAGATGTAGTATATGGCCGAGATTCAAGCGATGTATAACGTAAATTTAATATATGGCCAAGATCCAAAGCAATGTAATATTTAAATGATATAAATTGAATATAATAAATAGAATGTATCATCAGTTGCAGATGAACACAGATGAATATTTGGAGGAAAAGTATCCACAAGAGAGGGAAGGGGTCCAAGGGGGAGAGTTTACCCATGTTTATTAAACCCAAACCATTTCTTTCTAAATTATCCTTACCATGAACCTTCCATTAGTTTTTGAATGTTCTAGAACCCAATCACTGAATTCATGTAAGAGGGTGGGTGTGAGAGTCAGATACCATAGTTATTCAGATCATGGGGGATAAGTACAATCAACTTGGGGAAGCGATCAAGTCAAGAAAGCAAGAGAAAGAAGGGAAATTTGTATGTTAGGAGACCAAAATTGCACATTTATGTTTTTGCATGGAGATTTCTAGCCAACAATGGAGTTCTAAGTGCTAAAGCATGAAGGTAGTTGTTGTAGGAAGGTTTGAAAACTGATTATTGTTGAAAATTCATGTATAAGAAGGCTATGTTCCTGGGAGTAATGTGTTTTTCGAGATTCATCAAGGAAGCACTTGTTTTGTTACTGGGGGGAATTCATGATTGCAACTGTAGAATTCATGAGCTCTCGGCAAGTAGATTTCCTATCTAGCCTGTGTTGGAAGACATGTAAGGGAGTGGAAAGTCTAGAGGGAATGTGAGAAGTGAAGGGGGATTTAATCCCATGGGTTTTGCAGATTGATGGGAAGAGAGTTGGTGGACTGGAATTAACCGTGAATTTGAATGTTGAGAGGGGAATTAGATATCCTTAGAGACCACTGTCTCTTGTGGATTCATGGCCCCAAATTGGGGGTGCTTTTTTATTAGGAACTGGAAAAACAAGGCTATGGTTGGGAGGAACGTCTGTCCTTTGCAACGGGTTGCAAAATTTATAATATAAGTGTTCTATTTTTTATCTTTACTCATGTATAATGCTAATATAACTTCTGTGCAATTTACTCTAAGATAATTTTTGTTAAAGTTACTTGCTATGAGTATATTGATGCACAAGAATCTCTATTTGTAAGGTTGAATGTTGTTAAAGTAATTGTATTTATGTTTTTATTTAATATAGATAGTTGCATGAGTTAAAATATCATGTTGTGTGTTATTTTTGCATTGGATTTAATATCATAAATTTCATTGGGACATTTTAGTAGTGAAATCACCTAGCTATGTGTTACATGGGAAAAACTCTATGTGGCCAAGGGTAAACCACAACAGATAGGTATGAATGCAGAAATCAACTCAATTCCAACATATTCTATCTAAACTAATGTGAAATATAAGAAAAAGGCCTACCTCAATCCAACTTTTGATGATGTTCCACCGTTGAGCACTTTGACCCAAAGCTTTATACCTGCAAGAAGTTCTCGACAAACAAGATGATCAAGTATACAGTGATAATATAAAATGGGTTAGCACATCAGATAGCATAATCCATTAATAAACATTACAAACACACCCATGGATAATAATCATATATTTGCAAGATATCAATAGGATGGGAAAGGAGTATTTCTATTAATAATTGATCAATAGAACTGACAATGATATAGACTTTCGTGTCATCATGGTTCAAAACCAAGAAACCAAGTTCCTTCCAACTGGGTCTCCACCACTTCAATCCTCCACCAAAGGAAATCTCATAGGAAAGAGGCAATGAGGTCCTCTCAACAATAGGGAAATAGCTTGGGGGTTGAACACTGTGTTCATACTTGAGGGATAGAGGGATGCAGACTCAATATGAAGTAATTTCTCCAGAATAACTTTTCTCTCAAAGTTGAATTCTTTCTCCTCCTTTTCCATAGGTCGAAATTGTGCTCTTATAGCCTTCAGGATGCAACTGAAGGGTTGAGTCGGAATGTTTCCAGTATATGGAAGGCTAAGGATCAGAGCCTATCTTGACATGGAAACCCAACCTCATTTTGTATTTTCTAGCACAAATCCCAATGTACATGGGTTGTAGTGGATCAACAAGCGTATACATATCTTGCATAGCAGATAGAGAGTGTGTATGTGGAAAAATGTATATTTTTAGCTATGGATTCATCAAAAGGGGATGATAAGTCTGCAAAGGGAAATGGAAAAAGACCCTCTATGAAAGATAGCAATGGTGAGGAAAATCTTGCTATAACATATGCCCCCTAATGTGTGATATCAGAGAAGTATCTACGATGGTCGAAATACATTATAAATAACCCAGAAGTGGAGTGGTAGAGAACCATCCCGATGAACTCAATTACTCATTAAATTATGTACTGACTTTGCATACATGGATGCCAAGAATACAATGCAGATACATGTGGAAAATATACCAAACAAGTGTTCATGGCCATGAATAGGCAAATACAAATGTGGTTACATGCCAAAAGTTGTCATAGTCACGATGATCCAGATTATTTTATTTTCATCATGAAATGAGATCGGAGATATAATAAAGAAATGCACGGAGATATTGCAGATATTCAATAATATAATAGAAATTTATCAGAGATACAACCATAGACACATATATATAGTAATACACGATTTCTATTAATGAAAGAAATGTACAGAGACTGTAAAAATACAGAGTGAAAGACTCACTAGAATGGTGGCATCTTGACAACTACTCACATTCGCAAGAAGATGATTACAATGAGGCTCTGAAGGCCTTTTTACAATAAACAGAAATGCCAAAAACCATATACATCCAAAAACCTAACCTTAGGAGATAAAGCACCAAAAGTCATGTGGGCCTCGTTTGGGTAAGTTAGTACATCAACTTCCCGAGGTCGTAGCTTTTGCATACGATCTTCGTTTTAGGCGTATGATAGCTCGTTGGAAAGGTATAATTGAGGAGATTCATTTTGGGGGATCAATAATGCCTTAGGATATCATTGAGAACCTATATATATAAAAAAAATCATTTAGGCCCTCAAAATGGCCCCGAAAGTTAAAACCTGCTAAAAATAGTAAATTGCCAAAATTGCTAGAAAATTGTTTTGAGCCAGTCGAAAAAGGTGGGTGGCCACCGATATCCACCTAGATAAATACTCCCTCATTAGGAAGTAGTGGTATCCATTTCGTTGAGTTCCTGGGGGAGAGGGAAAATCGTTTGCTGGATCTGCATCTTGGTGAGCTGCTTGTATTGCTGGAGGCATCGCGCTGCTTAGTTTGTGAAAGTTTGTCATGAACCTGTTGAAGCTAAGGTTGTTCAACAAGTTGAGATACATGAGAGGATGGTGTGCAGAAGGAATCTTTGCACTTTGCTGCAACCTTTTCGACCTGCTTCTGTTGGATAGATAGTGCAGGGGGCAAGTTTGTAGTGGTTGCAGTGTCTTTCTGTTCCCCTTGTGAACAGATTGTGAAGAAGTTAAAATTTGCAGTATGAGATACTAACTTGCGACACTTTTTAGGTGGAACAATAGTTGGAACTACCTATGGTATTCTGTAGAGATGACCCCCCAAAGTAACAATGACACTATGGGGTCGAGACTCATAAATAGCATGGTGTCTCCACATATATGGTTGTCCCAAGAGAACATCACAGACATCTAGTGGGGAAACATCACATAATATCTCATCCTTGAAGGGTTGGATGTTGTATGACAATTGACATTGTTGGCTGACATGGAGATCTCATCCTTGCCGAAGCCACCCGATGTTGTATGGCTGCATGAGTGGTGTTGTCAACAATCCCAACTGTTTGATGACCTCTGTTGAGATGAGGTTTTTATGGCTTCCGCTATCAACAATAAAATGCAGTGGGGTTCCCTTCACCCACATCTATTAATTAAAAAGGTGTTCCTTCTCTATAGTATCTGTTGGTTCTTCTGGTTGAATTGTTGCATTCATGACAATAGCAGTGGGGTCTGCGTCAATGATCTATCCTTTACCACTATTTTCAGAATTAGATTTTGAATTAGGGTTCAACTCCTTGTCTTTGATCTCGACCACCAATGACTATTTTGAGTAACATTCATAAGTGTTGTGCCAGAGGATTTTGTGGAAATCACAACATTTTCTAGTGTCCCTCTTTGTCTTCCCGTGACCCTTATTTTCCTGTGTCTTAGACTGGTTTTTGGGAGACTGTTTGTTAGGTCCGTTTTTGTCATACTTTTGTTTTTGTGGATTTGCAGACCTGAATTCCAGTTTGTTCTGGTGCTTAAATTTCTGCTCAATTTTAACAGCATATCTATAAGCAGCACTGAGTGATGAGATTTCCATAAAATCCATTTCAGTCTAGATGTATCTATGTAGAGACCCATGGTATTTCAGAACCAAATGTCACTCAGAGTCTTTGATACCTAGCTTGGTGCGCAAGGTATGAAAGGTATTGGTGAAATCCAAAACTTCTTAGCCCCTCTCTTTCTACAGCGTGGTCCATCTCATGTACTGGTCCTCATAGTTGCCAATAGCGTAATAATATTCCTTTACCGCATCCACAAAAAAATCCCATATGGGATTGACCCCATATATTCCAGACTCCTCTATGGAACTTTGCTCCCAGTAAGTTTCCCACCAATGTTTGACATGAGGGAGATCTTTAAGGAGTGTGAAGGTGATCTTTTCTTTGTTAGAAAAATTGTGAACAGAGAAATAACCTTCTAGTAGAGTTAACCATTTTTCTAGGGCTTCTGTATCTATCTTTCCTTCAAATACAGGAATATCAAAAGTAACTTGTACCCTGAAAGGCGAGGTGCCTCCAAAGTGGTCGCTTGATGAAGATGCACCTGATGCTATCGGTAGGAATTGAAGGATGTGGGCAAAATTCTCCATCATTTTGTCCCTCTGTCGCATGAGAGCTTGCTCAAGTAACAGATTGATAGGATTGTCTGCTCCATCATTTTTCTTTTCTTTTGACATTGAGGGTTTCTTGGGTGTGCGAGAGTAGTTGTCTTCAAGAGAGACAAGATCGATACCCAACTTTCTATACTTGGACCTCGTCAGAGAAATGCACTGAAAAAATGATCAAGAGAAGCCTTCTTTGATACCACTGATCCAGATTATTTTCGGCACGAAATGAGATTAGAAATATAATAAAAAAATGCATGGAGATATCATAGATATTCAATAATATAATAGAAATATATAAGAGATGCAACCATAGATACAGATATACATTAATACATGATTTCTATTAATGAAATAAATGTACAAAGACTGTAAAAATACAGAGTGAAAGACTCGCTAGAATGGTGGCAGATTATCTCTGAGAAGAGATGGGACAACTACTTGCATTCACAAGAAGATGATTACAATGAGGTTCTAAATGATTTTTTACAATATATAGGAATTCAAAAAACCCTAGACATCCAAAAACCTAACCCTAGGAGATGAAGCGCCAAAATTCATGTGGGCCCCGTTTGGGTAAGTTAGTACAACAACTTCCCGAGGTCGTAACTTTTGCATACGATCTTTGTTTTAGGCGTATGATAGCTCGTTGGAAAGGTATAATCGAGGAGATTCATTTTGGGGGATAAACCATGCATTTTTCTATAGTTTATAACCTCAATATATAAAAACCTTCATTTAGGCCCTCAAAATGGCCCCGGAAGTTAAAACCTACTAAAAATAGTAAATTGCCAAAATTGCCAAAATTGCCAGAAAATTGTTTTGAGCCAGTCAGAAAAGGTGGGTGGCCACTGATATCCACCTGGATCACACGAACAAGGCCCACTCAAACCATTCTCAAAATAAATATGAATATTTCTGTATACCATAGAGTACAATCTGATCTCCCGTGATCACTGAAGTCAAATAGGTATTGGTCCAATGAAGGGGAAGCAACAGCTTAGGAAAGTTGCGGCCACATAGTGATGTCTTCAAGTCTTCCAAACTATTTTCCAAGGGTGAAAGTCTACATCATGTGAATAAATGAGTTGATTTCGAACATGATGAGACATCGTTTGATTATCGGTCATTGAGCTATATCGTTAACAAGCATGATACAACCTACCAATAATGAAAGTAGGTATCAAGGAACCGAGTACATTTCTACAAGTGTGAATAAAGGTGTTGATGTAGAACACTTGAGAAAATCATTGTTCATGAGACATTGATGTATTCCCATCCGTCAATGGCAAGAGAGCCTGCCACTAATGACTGCAAGCCTCAAGGTACTCATAAAAATCTAGGTCCCATATCTAGAATAAATGAGTTGAAGTCGATGGATAGAGATCCTCTGAAAGGAGAGCATTGAGGCATCTCTCATCATTCAGCATGAGGAAAAAAGTAGTAGCTTCATGATTCGGTGGATATCGGACAAAGAACATGTTCATGAAGCAATGACCCTATGTGTCTTTCGTGTGTGCCAAATGCAAGCGGTACACAGAAAAGACCCTTTGAATAGTAGCCAATGATGAAAAATTGCTGACAAAGGCGAGGAAACCACCAATAAGGCTAGTAGCATCCAAGACACTGCACGAATCCCAAAGTGTGAATAGATGTATTGTCGTTGAACAAAATGGAAACCACCCAGTCAACGACCAATGATGAAGTGTCAATTATTGGGTTCAAGGTGACCTACCAATGATGAAAGTAGGGATATGGTGCATGATAAGACCAAAGTATCATGTGATTTTGAGACAAAACTGAGGGTATGGCCGACATGCGAAGTCAAGATTTATGAGGAGTGGTTGACATAGGTTGATAGACTTCATTTTAACAAGATCATGAGACATATGGTGGATTCTGATAGCATGGACTCAATGATGTGACAATTAGATGCATGAGGCATCCATAATTTTCTATGTAGGGACTGGAAGAGTAACCAGTTGGTAGAGAAAACTCTGTAGCGAGATCATCTTCCTAAGGCCATGCTAAACCCAAAATTATGATGACACAATGACTCAATAACTTTGTGATCTGTTCAAAGGTGACACGACTGTTGCTAATTACAATATAGTACTCCCTTCCCTCCTATCGTTTTTTTTTTTTCATAACAAATGAATGCTATGATACAAAGGAGGGAACAAGTGTCGCAAGTAAGAAAAACTAGTTCCAGTAGTGGAACATACCTATGCTTAATGCAAGGGAATGCATGCAGGAGATGGACACTCGGGGTGATGTTCCCTCCAAGGTATAGGGTGTCAAATTGTGAAGGATATAAACAAGGCTCTGCTTGGTTGAGGATGCAAAAACTCCCTAGGTAATGGTTTATAACTCAAAGAGAGAACTGGATAAAGGCTCAATACTGCAAGTGAGGGCATGAGATGCAATCACAACTCAATGCCCAAAAATGTCCTTTTTTATGTCTTTTAGTCTACTTGGTGTAAAAAAGGGGTAAACGTGTGCCAAATAGATGTCTTTTCAAATCCAATTTACGAGTGTGAAAAAGACAAGTTCGCTCGAAAACCTTTTCTATTTTTGATAACGAGTCGGAAAATATCTTAACTAAGACTCATGACCTATCAATTCCAATTTAACAAGTCTAAAAGGGAGAAATCACTCGGCAATCTTTTCATTTTTTGAACAAGTCAGAAAAGAGCTTAACTCAGACTCATCAGGGGTATTCTAGGCAGAAAGCCATGGGGGAGGCCAAGGCTCCCATGTGGACCTTCTCTGGAGTTTAGGTATCTTACGAAGAACCGACCCAAGCTTGGGAAGACCCAAAGCTCTCTAGGTCAAGGAGGGAAAAGTGTTAACGAAGGTTATCGTCTCTATGATATATAGGATAATGTCTCTTCCTAGAAAATACATAGCCGGAGGCATTGGATACCGCACAAGACCATCCCAATCAAAGGGAACCTTGTTAAGACTTGGAGGGAGAGAACTCGAGAAGAGTAAAACTCTCTCTTGTTCAGAAGGTGAAGTACTAGAAATTCTAAGGACATGGCATAGAAGGTATAGAACCATAACCACAAGAGCGGGATCGACCAAAAATTGCATTGGCACAACTGCCTCCTTAGACTTGTCACTCTTGGAGAGAAGAGTTGGATCGATCAAATATTGCATCGATACGACCACTTCCTCAACCATTGGTTGAATAGGATGCGAGACGACAGGGTCAAGAGGTGCATCATGCCAAAAAAAAAAAGTGTTTTTGGTCAAAGATTGTATCGACACAACCGTTGGTTGAACAAGATGCAAGACAAAATGGTCAAGAGATGCATCACCCCTGAACATAGGAGAGGTGTCGGTTGAAGACTGCATCGACACGACCACATGTTGAACGAGATGTGAGACAACAAGATCAAAGGACGCATCAACTCCTAAAGGAAAAGAGGTGTCAGCTAAAGATTGCATCGGCATGATTGTTGTATCAACCAAAGAAGGAACAAAGTATTGTGAAACCATAGATGCCTCAGAACTCGAAGGGCCCTTAGGTGAGCCCCACGCTTCTGGCATCCCAACAGTAACAGAACACAAATGAGTAAGGTGACTTCCTTCACAAGTCCTCAAAAGGAATGTAGGCTTACGTGTGAGACGTCTAGGCTTCTCAATCATATGAATGCCCCTAGCATGACTTGCAGTGGCTAGTGACATGATTCCAGCATGACTTGTAGATGCTAGTAGAAAATCTCCCACATGACTAGTAGAGGTTGGTGATATAATGCCATT
>JASDQU010270992.1:7129-19286 GCA_032191745.1 Picea mariana
CATCATCCTATAGCAGCTACAACTCGACTGGATCCTCCAATTTCGAGCTGTTCTAACACAGTAAACAAAGAGATGGAAAAGAGGCTGACATCCATAAAGTAAGAAGTCTCAAATGCTTTATACATTAACCAGAGCGACCAACGCTTCATAAAAAACTTTACAATCAGGAGCCTTGTTCAACCATCGATGCTTTACAAAATACAAAGACTGAATTTATATACTCGGAGAAAATCGCCTAACATCGGCGTGCTCAGTCATCCAAGGTTTGGTGTCCCTTCAGCCAAATTCGGACGGGTATTCTTTGTTAGATGCCACCTTAACTGCGCATGGCTCCTGCAAGGAGAGTAGCTGAGCCATTAAGTGTCGAGCTAGCGTGTGCAAACCTCCTCCAGCTGGTCGAGGACTCGGCATGGCTTCTTTGGAAAAATGGGTACACAGGACCCTCTCGAGCAAACCACTTGCCAGATTATCCATACCTTACACTTAATGCCTGAGGAGAGGTTTCAACCACCCCTCCTCACCTTCATTTACTTCAAGCGAAAACCAGGATTGAGGTCGAATCAGATGGCGCATGGAGATCACAACGATCCTTTCGGCGACTAGACTCGACGCCTTTGGTCCCCTTTGCACAGCTCCTTTCCTTCCCAAGTGACCATGGGCTGTGACCCTGTGTTTATTCCAAAGGCGCTTTCGGTATTTGCGAATTGAAGGAACTAATTCTGGCTCATTCACAGTCGCGACGAGCGAAACGTCGAGGTGGCTTAGTTGGGCACCACATGTCCTTCTCAGATCTAACGGTCCTGAACTTACTCGGGGATGTTGTGGGCTCGGGTCCTGGATGCTCCCGGCACCTCACGCATCGGGAATAAGACGAAGCTGTTCCTTGCGTCTTGAAATTGTGATGGGTGAAAAGGCGAGGAGCCTAATCGCGCGCCAGGTGTTCCCTTTGGATGAACGGCTGAGACTGCTTTGCGATACTTTGGGCCCGACTCTGGGTGTTTTCGACACTTCGGGGTTCGGGGTTTCGATATGTGGGATGACGAGGGACTTTTCCCTTTCGAACTCTCGAATGCCGATATGCCGACGTGACTAGATATTGCACTATGTGTCGCTAGATCGACCGACCCAGATTTAGTCTTTGAAATATAGTCGTTTTCTCTGACGCTATATATCGGTTAACTTGGTAACCCCGAAATTTCGATGACTGTTGATCTATTCTCATGGATGAATCCATGCAGTTGACAACGTAATTTCTCCCGCTCACTTGAATGAAAGCCTTAAAACGAGATTTTTTCATGCTGCGCTCGGGCGCTTCTCGTGCAACTTGCAGACCCGAATACTCTTGTGCCTAGGATAAGAAATGTCGCTAACAGAGAGGAAATAGCCATCTGAGTACTCTATGAACTCTTCGGTCCCACATCCATCATGAAAAAACCCAAAAAATAGAACAATGAGTTATGACAGAAAATCACGGCTTTTTCTAGAAAACCCTAAAAAACTGTTGAATTTAAAATGCTCATAACTTCACTTCCCGGACTCCGTTTCGGCTGATTTGTTTTTTGAAATTGGGTGAAATTGTGAGAGGAACTCAGATCTGTAATTTGTTTGGGCAAATTTAGTCTCCAGCTGCTAAAAAAAAAATGCGCCGTCGTCTGCGGAAAAAACCCTGAAAATTGCAGATTTTAAAACTTCAATATCTTGACTTCCCGGACTCTGTTTCAAACGATTTTGTTTTTCAACTTGGGTGTTTTCGTGGCCCTCTTTTTTATACTCCGAAAAAAATATTTGCAAAAATAAAAAAAACATTGCCCACAATGTCTGCCAAGGAAAGTACTCTGATACCACTTGTTACGAACCAAAGACCTGAATAGAAAATACACTAGAATAGATCCAAGAATAATATATGAAAAACACACTTTACTATATCAAAACCCTTAGGGTAGGGCAACACCATATAATGGATCCTATTATGGAAGGGATCCTCTCTTGTTCACTTGCCTCTTCGAGGGGGCATCCTCCTATTGAGCTACAACTCACAATACAATATTTCTCTTCATATCCCATTACATTGCTTGAACCTCTTAATTCTCRCACCTAGACATTTTCCRAAAAATGAATAAGTTAAGAAACGAAAAGCAGAGGGCAAAAGAGAAAGCRGATGACAATTTTCGGAAGCGGGAATTGTTGTAAGAAAGCACCATTRATAGTCTTAACAATAACTATGGAGTGCATGAAACATGTTAACATGTTCTTCAATCAAGGAATAGATACAACGAGTGATGTTTATAGTTTYCAGGATCTGTTTGTATAAGTGAAGCATCGAAAAGTTACAAGAAATTAAGTTTTTGTACTGTTAGCTTCACCACAAGTATAACAATGACAAATTTGAATTTAAATGTCCTCTCGTTCATATGATTGTTCCATTAGACTTCGCACAATATATATTATTTTATTTCAATTTGTTTGCTAATTTGTAGATCGTGGAAGTCAGGGTGTTGTTTGCAGGCGGCGGAAAAATGGAAACGCAATATTGAACCCACATATCCGGTAACTCGCCTATTCAAAAACCACAAGCAAAAAAGTTTGTACAATATGAAACAGGGAAGCGGTTGGTCGGGCTGGTGATATAAAAGTAAGTGAAATCTGAAGACGTGAATCTACCAACCTCCACACCTAGAAATTTTTCGAAAAACGAGTAATACATAATAAATATGTACTTCTATAAAGTATGGACATGAGATTTTATAGAGCATGTACGGATCCCGCATTCCATCCTTAGCCACTTTTTGGATCACGAATTCTCGGGCTCAAAATTGGGCCTATATTGTTCCGTGCCCTACAAATAGCACCTATAATTCTGCGATATACAAATTGACAAGAAGACTTGCGGGCTGGTTGGCTCAACATTGCACTTCTATTGTTCTATGTCCTCCAATCAACACTCAGAGTTTCGTGATATACAAATTGACAGATAGACTCCAGGGATGGCAGGCTCAAGATTGCGATTGTTTACAGATGGTGATCCCTATCAATTATCTAACATTATCTAAAAACATTATTTTAATACTAAATTATTAATATTAAATTTGATATTGTACAATTTAATTAGACAAAAAAGTGTGTACAATAYGAAATAGGGAAGCGGTCGGTCGGGMTGGTGATATAAAAGTCACTGAAATATGAAGACATGAATCCGCCAACTTCTGCACCAAGAAATTTTTCGAAAAACAAGTAATACATACTAAATATGTACTTTTATAAAGTATGGACATGAGATTTTATAGAGCATGTACGRATCTCGCATTCCATACTTAGCCATTTTTGGATCGCGGGTTCTCGGGCTGGCGGGCTCAAAATTGGGCCTCTATTGTTCTGTGTCCTACAAATAGCACCCACAGTTCCACGATATACAAATTGACAGGTGGGTTGGCTGGCTCAACATTGCACTTATAATGTTCTGTGTCCTTCAAACAACACTCAGAGTTCCGCGATATACAAATTGACAGATGGACTCCAGGGTTGGCGGGCTCAAGATTGCGATTGTTTACGATGGTGATCCCTACCAACTATTTAACATTATCTAAAAACATTATTTTCAATACTAAAGTCTTAATATTAAATATTGATATTGTACAATTTAATTACATAAAAGTATTAAATGATGTTAAATATCTTATTTAAAAGAAAAACCCGCGTATTTGGAAACTCACGTTCCAAATTTTTTGTACAATATGAAACTGGGAAGCGGTCAGTCGGTCATACAATATATACTTCTATAAAGTATGGACATGAGATTTTATAGAGCATGTATAGATCCCGCATTCCATACTTAGCCACTTTTTGGATTGCGGGTTATCGGGCTAGCGGGCTCAAAATTGGGCCTCTATTGTTCTGTGTCCTACCAATAACACCTAGAATTCCTCGATATACAAATTGACAGGCAGACTTGCGGGCTGGTTGGCTCAACATTGCACTTCTATTGTTCTGTGTCCTCTAAACAACACTCAGAGTTCCGCGATATACAAATTGACAAACAGACTCCAAGGCTAGCGGGCTCAAGATTGCGATTGTTTACGATGGTGATCCCTATCAACTATCTAACATTATCCAAAAACATTATTTTCAATACTAAAGTATTAATATTGAATATTGATACTGTACAATTTAATTACATAAAATTATCAAAGGATGTTAAATATCTTATTTAAAAGAAAAACCTGCGTATTTGAAAACTCACGTTCCAAAATTTTTGTACAATATGAAACGAGGAAGCGGTCGATCGGGCTAGTGATATAAAAGTAAGTGGAAATATGAACATGTGTATCCGCCAACTTCCGCACCTAAAATTTTTCTGATAAACGAGTAACACATACTAAATATGTACTTTTATATAGTATGGACATGAGATTTTATAGAGCATGTACAGATCCCTCATTCAATACTTGGCCACTTTTTGGATCGCGGGTTCTCGGGCTCAAAATTGGGCCTCTATTGTTCCATGCCCTACAAATAGCACCCAAATTTTTGCAATATACAAATTGACAAGCGGACTTGCGGACTGGCTGGCTCAATATTGCACTTCTATTGTTCCGTGTCCTCCAAACAATAGTCAGAGTTCCGCGATATACAAATTGACAGACGAACTCCAGGACTGGCAGGATCAAGATTGCGATTGTTTACGGATGGTCATTCCTACGAACTATATAACATTATCTAAAAGCATTAGTTTCAAATACTAAATTATTAATATTAAATATTGATATTGTGCAATTTAATTACATAAAATTATTAAAAGATGTTAAATCTCTTATTTTTAAAAATGATATTAATTCTATCACCGCAAACATAACAACGACCAATTTGAATTTTAAGGGCCTCGCGTTGATATGATAACACAATTGGACTTCGCACGGTTTAAATTTGTTTATTACAATATGAAATAATGAAGCGGTTGGTTGGGCTCATGATATAAAAGTAAGTGAAATCTGAAGATGTGAATTTGCCAACTTCCGCACCTAGAAATTTTCCGAAAAATGAGTAATACATACTAAATATGTACTCTTATAAAGTATGGACATGAGATTTTATAAAGCATGTATGGATCCTGCATTCCATACTTAGCCACTTTGTGGATCGCGGGTTCTCGGGCTGGCGGGCTCAAAATTGGGCCTCTATTGCTCTGTATCCTACAAATAGCACCCAGAGTTCCGTGATATACAAATTGGCAGGTGGACTTGCGGGCTGGTTGGCTCAACATTGCACTTTTATTGTACCGTGTTCTCCAAACAACACTCGGAGTTCCGCGATATACAAATTGACAGACGAACTCTAGGGCTGGCAGGCTCAAGATTGCGG
Source organism: Picea mariana (assembly GCA_032191745.1). Classification (NCBI taxonomy): domain Eukaryota; kingdom Viridiplantae; phylum Streptophyta; class Pinopsida; order Pinales; family Pinaceae; genus Picea; species Picea mariana. The sequence continues at coordinate 12,485 of JASDQU010270992.1, forward strand.
TTGTTTACGGATGGTGATCCCTATCAACTATCTAACATTATCTAAAAACATTATTTTCAATACTAAATTATTAATATAGATATTGATACTGTACAATTTAATTACATAAAATTATTAAAGGATGTTAAATATCTTATTTAAAAGAAAAACCCGCGTATTTGGAAACTCACGATCCAAAAAGTTTGTAAAATATGAAACGGGGAAGCGGTCGGTTGGGCTGCTGATATAAAGTAAGTGGAAATCTGAACACATGTATCTGCCAACTTCCTTACCTAGAAATTTTCCGAGAAACGAGTAATACATACTAAATATGTACTTTTATGAAGTATGGACATGAGATTTTATAGAGCACGTACGGATCCCTCATTCCATACTTAGCCACTTTTTGGATTGCGGGTTCTCGAGCTCGTGGGCTCAAAATTGGGCCTCTATTGTTCTGTGCCCTACAAATAACACCCAAAGTTTCGCGATATACAAATTGAAAGACGGACTTGCGAGCTAGCTGGCTCAACATTGCACTTCTATTGTCTCGTGTCCTCCAAACAACACTTGGAGTTTCACGATATACAAATTGACAAACAGACTCCAGGAATGGTGGGCTCAAGATTGCTATTGTTTACGGATGGTCATCCCTATCAACTATCTAACATTATCTAAAAACATTATTTTCAAATACTAAATTATTAATATTAAATGTTGATATTGTACAATTTAATTACATAAAATTATCAACGAATGTTAAATCTAAAAAAAAAATGAAGGAAACAAAACAAAGTTTTTTAAAATTCTATCACCGCAAGCAAAATAATGACCAATTTGAATTTTAAGGGCCTCTTGTTGATATGATAGAACAATTGGACTTCGCACAGTATATATTCGTTTATTTCAAATTATTCCAGGAGATTAATTTTACCAAGTTCATCGATCAAGGAAAAGTGCCAAAACAAGCCACATACTACATTTGCGTCACAACGCCATACAAATTGACAGGTGGATTTGCGGGCTAGCTGGATAAAAAATTGCAATTCTCTTGTTCCATGTCCTCCAAACAACACTTGGAGTTCTGCGATATACAAATTGTCAGACGAAGCATACAACCAAAAACCAACTAAACTCCAAACAGGTCGCAAGCAAGTTCCCACAAGGTTCCATAGAGCAGCACACATCGACCTTTGCATCAAACAATTTGATATACAAAGAAAATACGTCACGGCATTGGTTCTCTTACATCTGGTATATGTTTCCACGAGAAAATAACCGAGGCCATGGGATATACAGGGTTTGCTACCATGCTTCCCATTTTTGGACCGAACAATCTTATGCACATGAAATCTCAAGTACTCGAGTCCGACGAACATTCATTTGGGTGTTGAAGAAATATTCCAGAGACACATGAGATATTTTTCGTTTCCTGCTAAAGCTCGATATGTTTTTTTTTTTCCTTCTTCAGTCGATATGCAATATCGCATTGTCCTCATTTAAGGTAAATTTGTTGTGTATCCGAAAGTCGCGCAACATGTAGACACTGCTTGCCTTTTTTTGTAGGTATGCTTCATACGACAATTCTACCAACCTAGGAAGCACATCTTGTAACAGAGGCTGCCTAATTGTACAATGCATGGTTGTGTTTCCCACAACTCAGATGGCATCATTGAGGCAATGTCCATATGTATATGGACATTTTTCACCGCATCACAGACAAACAATTGTATCATCACTTATCAAAGCAGAATCAGAAGCAAGAGAGTTGCATTTCGCACGTACAGGCTTAAATGGGGTCGAGTACGCATTCGCTGCAACCAAAACACCTTCAACCTGGAAACACGAGCATAGAAATTAATACATTGAACAATATAATACACAACTGCACCCCCTCCCCCCCTTAAAAATAAAAAAATAAAATAAAACAAGCCGCATAAATTTGGTGAAGGCTATTTGTATAAGCAAAGTGAGGATGATTCTGTGGATGTATACACACAACAGTTGTAGAGCTAGCTAGTTTCTTCAGATCCTGTACTATGTCTGCTCGCAACTCTGTTACAAACGTTGCTTGGGTTGTGTGAAAGATCCTTTCTCTAACATCCCTTTTCTTTGTTATATTTTTGAAGAGCATAAGTGGAAACTGCCCTTTATCCAATTGTTGTCCATTGACGAAAACAAATTTGAATAGGTATCGAACAATTGCAGCTGCAACATGGAACAATGCAATATTTGTGTAACTTACCCGAGATACATGCACATGCGAAAGTAAAAGATAAAACTGGATATGGAAAGCGGTATCATTGCCTTGTTGTTGTCTGACTCTCCATCCGTTATATGGAGAATGTGTTGCGAGCCAAGTTTTCTCGCTAGTGTGACAACTGTGCCAATGGTTCTGATTGGGTAGATATCACTACTCTGTGCAAGCTGGCTGATAGTCGCGTCCGGTACGAAACGATATTCTGAACAAACAACGAGAATTTTTTCCACAATACTTGTTTCGTTGAGCGAAATAATCCGACCACAATCACCACGGTCATATACTATTTTGGGCAATATATTAAAATTTGTAATGGATATCACATTACCCGACAATATCTTTTATGCATGTTTCTGGACAAGTTGTGTAAGAATAGTCAGTGTGATTGTCATCATGGCCTCCCTGTCTGTCATGTCAGCATGCATAATGGATCTAGTTTTGTTTGCCTTGTCCAAGTAGGTGCTATAGACGACCATTATGTCCCCGACGAACACTTGTCCGATTCGACGGTTGTTCAAGCCCTCTATTGATAGTACTTTGGGTGTTATAACTCTAGACCTGGCGACAATTTTTGAACAGGAAAACTAAAGTGAATGGTAGTGTGCATTTTTTTTTTTGCATTCTTCTTTCACTGGCATAAATCTACAAGTAGACACAAAGCTTCGATGAACTATGTAGCTAGAGTTTTGCAACCGCACCTCTTAGTCTGCGGAACCTGCGTTATTTTTGGCGTCTCGCTTGTACTTGTTGATACTTCTTGTGAACTACAAACCATGTATTGCAGATGACATCAACATATTCACCATGCCATAGATGAATAAATAACTGAGGATATTTGTTTGTTAAGCATACTAGGAGTAGAGTTTATGCATCTTTACCTTTGGCCTTGTCGATCTGCTGATGTCTAGGATGACTGGCTGCTCATGGCCATGTCACTAGTCCAAATTTTTTTGATGCAAGCATGTGTAGATGAACATTAGAAGGAATAAACAAGCATATGCATTGTATATTGTCCATAATAGTTCTTAATGTCACATGCAAGGTGGAAGGAGGTGGAATACAAAATAGGGTGTCAAGGAATATACTCAGGAAACATGAAGGCCTAAGCGTCAAATTGTATGCCTATAATTTTTTGACTGGAAAAATGTGTAATAGTAAACAGGGCGTGATGGCGGGGCACCACGACCAATCTGTATTTCGCGGACCCCCAGAAGCCAGGGGAGCAAGCTTGAACCTGCCAGCCCAACACCCGCAATCAACAAAGTGGGTAAGTATGGAATAAAGTAGAAGCGTGACCATAAATGTGAAACCATTAGTCCTCCAACCGATGCACAAGGCATTTTCGGAAAGACCACTGAGCAGAGCAATAGAAAACAAAAGGGATAATAGAAAATGGAAAAAGTAGAAATGAGGAGGGAAGAAAGCCCCATTGCTGCCAAGTCATCGTTTTCTAGTCTAATATTATATGCCCCCACCCGGTTTGTATATTTAATTTACCAGCACAGTTGGTATACCTTTTCGAAGATTGTACCACATAACCCTTTGATGTTGCACAAAACAATTCATCTTTCTGTCCAACTAACCCGTTTCTTCCAAGGTAGCAACGCCGAATATACAATGGACATGAAGGCAAGTTAGTATGAAGATAGACATGTAAAAGAAAGAGAAACAATTCTATTTATTCCAATGTAACATCAAACAAAATACGATTCACACGAGAATACACAAAAATATACGTAGTATATACATATAGGTAAACCCAAAAAATTATATTTGAAGGAAGAAAAGAACAAAGAAGAAGAAGAAGGTGCAAAGCAGTAGAACAAGCACAACAAATATATAGACAGTAAATGAAAAAATGAACACTGGAATATGAAATAAGAGTACAGGTATCCACCTCTGCAACTCCTCACCTACATTTCCGCCAAAGAGTCCATCGTCCTCTCCAACCATTCTGTTTGTTTAAATGTAGCAATGCAGGGAAAATACAACGGACATGAAGGAGGTTAGTATGCAGGAAGACATGTAATGAAGATAAGTTATTATGTAGGAAGGTACGCAACATCTACATACTATAAACTAGGTGAACACATATATAGACAATAAATGAAATACAAAACTATGCAATATGAAATAACAGTACAAGCATGTACCTTTCTATCTCCTCTTCAACCGATGCAGTCAAGACTCCGTCGTTTTCTCCAGCTATTCTGTTTGTTTGAATGTGGGAACTCACAAAATACAATGAACATGAATGGAAGCTGGTATGCACCGGAGAACAAGTAATATGTACATATAGTAAAAGAGACTCAATGAATAGTATAAAAGATAGGCATAAACATGAACCTTTGCGCTTCTCCATCCATAGTTGTAAATATGTAATTTTTTTCCCTGCCCAAAATATATTACAAGCCATAAAATATTACAAAATTCCATGGCCATAGCTAAACGATTTTTGGTTTTCCATGGAAACATATCCAGATATGCTTCCACCCATGGAAATACATGTTCTTTATCCTCTACACAAACTATTGTGCCCACGATACAAGATTTTGGTTTTCCGTGGAAAACTACCCAGATATGCTTCCAGACATGGAAATATAATTTTGCAGAATCTTTGTTGTACATATCATATCTCAAGTACAAGACAAATTGTATCGTGGGAACACCAGTCTGTGTAGAGGATAAAGAACATGAATTGTCATATGGGCACATTTCACCATACATGGTTTATAATTGCAACCTGCATATATTTTATCTTAATAAAAAAATAGATATTGCAATTTCACATGTACTTTTCGAACTATTTTTCATGCAACTATTTTCTATCATGTCAACATTGAAGCACCAACAAAATCTCACAGATAGATATCGACCTCGCCAGACAAGGCAAAGAACATAACTGCATGCCCACTTGTGGGTGCAGGGGTGGAACACCATAAAGCGCCAAAAAAATAATAAAAAAAAAACAGCTCCAACTACTGGCGTAGGACCCCAACCCTGCAAAGTCAAATCAAACAAAAGAAAACAACAAGCACGAAACCAGTGAGAACGCACGAACATGCCCAACTACAGCCCCAGGGCCCCAAAAGGTAAACTTGAGCAAAAAAAACACAACTAACAACCGACGAACCAACAAACCAACGAACCAACGAACAAGCAACAACCACCGAACCAATGAACAACGTATGTATCTCCAACGATTACAAAACTGCAGCCGAAGCACAGAAGGAACTTGAAACATATGACGAGCATGCTAGTAGAAATAAGCAAACATTATTACTTGCAAACTGCAAACACTGAACAACAAAGAAGGAATAGAAAATGAAACTATGGCATTGAAACTTACTCTGAAACGATGAAAGGTAGAAGCGCAGGTCGAATTGTGAACCAAACAACAACAACAAGCAACAAGCGACGAACCAATGAAGAATAAGCACTCACCGAACCAGTAAACAATGTATGCAGCTTCAACGATGATGAAATTGCATTGCAAGGCTAGAAGAAGGATGAAACATACAATGCCTACTCAACTGGCGGTGGACAACAATATTGTCCAAAATCACTACAACATTGTATGGAAAATTTTGAGGTAAAATGTACTCCGAGAAGCGTATTTAGATAAACATTTAAGGCTGTCAGGTTGTCTAAGGGCCTAGCGGTATGCAAACATTTAGGCTGTCAGGACTGTTGGAGGACCTCGCGTCATGTAAACATTTAAGCTGTCAAGCCTATTAAAGAACCTCAAAAAAAGTGTCAATACATTTCAATACAAATACATGCGGCAGGGACCAATAATAGTAGCACAAATAAAAAAATAAATCACAATACAAGGTTATAAACTTTGGAATTATCGAGAACTATAAAGCTTGGATATCTAAACATTTCAATATGATTAGTACAAATAAAAAAGCACCATATATGATCTAAGACAATGCTAGCAAAAAATGCTAAGACAAATATTTGAACTAATACTAGCATTAATCCACCTTCAAGCAATGCATAAGGAAAATATATGATTCAAAAAGACTATATACGATATTTTTTTTTGGATATGCTAACATATAAAACATTGGGAATAACGAAGCCGACAATAAGACCTCCAATCTGTTATCCAATCAGATCATTACATATATGGTACTTTTTATTATATAAAATTCAATGTTTTTAGTTCCCTAGCTCCAACAATAGATATTATGCAAATAGTTGTGGTCAAAGGATAAACTAATATGAGGTCAACGAATTATCGATCGCTATAGTCCTTCTATGCCTATGGCAGAGACTAATAAGAAAACTCCTTAACAATATTGTAACCATGTTATTTTTTCAATAAAAAAACTAAATACATATTAATAAAGTGACATAGTTTGAACGCATGACATTACACGGAAGGTCGTTATTAATGACCTTCACATAGCGTGATATTGTGATGAGAGTGGAATTATTGTGAGGTTGTTTAGTTCATTTTTAATATTTTAATTTTGCAAAATGTTGAATCATTAATAAAAAAAATTCTAACAATTAACATGAACAATTAGTTAACATAACATAAGGCAATCACAA
>JASDQU010270993.1:887-15285 GCA_032191745.1 Picea mariana
AGTGATACTCTTCAATTAGTTTACCCTAGTAGAATACTCTACCAAAGATCTACTTGCTACAACACAACAAACTAGAACCATACAAGTCACCTCATGTGAAGAAGAAACAAGAGTACTCTTCAATCTCTTCCAAAATCCTCCAAAGCTTTTCTCTATTATTCCCAAAATGTGAGAGCAAACTCTCAAGAGCAATGAAATGAGTGGCTTGGTGGCAAGAGCAAGATGGTGAGGTGAAATTTCAGCAGCATAACAATAGCTCAAAGAATGGTGAAGAAAATGAGTGGGGAGGGGTCTCATTTATACCCAAAAAGACAAAGTGAGGGGGCTTTGATGGATGCCAAGTGTTGGCCATCAAGTAAGAAAGGAAATCTCTAGAAAGGGGGCGCCCTTCTAGGGTTTTAGCAAGTGGATTGATGAGTTGGAAGGTGTGGGGGCCATGTGGATGAGAGAAGTGGCTAAGGGGGGCGCACCTCTCATTAGAGGAGGGCCCACTTTAATTTTTTGATGAGTTACTAAGGTTTTAGGAAGGAGGGGCGTGAGTTAGAGAAGGAGGGGCGCAAGTCTAGAAGAGGGGCGCCACATGGGAGGTGAGTTGGAGTGTGGGGCCTATGGGATAGTGATGTGGAGGCCTAGGAAGGGCGCACCTCATATATGAGGGGCCCACACAAAGTATTAAAGCAAGAAACTAAGGTTTGGGTAAAGGGGGGGTCGTTTTCCCCCTTAGGGCATGGGTAAAAAGGGTGATAAAGTGAGTTAAATGGGTAGATTAAGGTTTTAAGAGGTTAGGATGGGTTTGGGTAGGTTAGGGGGGTCTAACTTGCTCATTGCCACCTTACCACTAACTCACTAACTCATAATTACAAAAAATTTGACATTTGACTAATGTCACCTTAGCAATTAAAATTGCTGTTTTGACTGACTTTGACTCTGGGCGGACTAAGACACAGTAAAATTTGTCCGACTGAGCTGAAACTTGGTCTATGGGTGTAGGGGGTGCCGTTCCATTTCTTTTGAGCACAAATACCCCTATCAAAATCCCCAAGACCGAGTTTTTACAATGTTTGCTCAAAAAAATAATTAATTAATTAAATTATTAATAATTTAATTAATTAAAAAAAACCTATCTAGACTCGACGAAATTCCGCGAAACTTTCTACACTGTCTAGCATGGTCATTTACATCATTCCTAAACAGAGGTTACCCAAGGACGAGACCACTAGAGCGCCGTTCACCACTCTGGAGGAAATTATTGCATATGTGGAGGGAAAAACTCAAGGGAAGTCAACCAGGCCCGAGAGCCCGGTTGACAACCTGAGGATAAAAAACCCTCGGTGAAAGGAACTCCCCCAATGGAAACATCCAAAGGCACCTGACCTAACTATGATCCATGCAGACACATTACATTATTAACCCACGCAGGGGTGCGGAAATTTCGTTTACAAAATTTTGTGCTGGGGTATCAGATACCCAAGTAGAACCAATACTCTTTGGAACATAGGTGCATCTGATGATGCAAACTTCATGGCACATGAGTTGACCCCTAGCTGAATAGGCGGTCAACACCCCTTTTATGGGAAAAGGTGATAGCTTTTCCTCTAGAGGAAGAAGCCCTTGGGGCTAGCAATGGAGTCTAACGTCCTGTAGAAGAAGCAGGAGCTAGACTCTGGTGTCCTCTACTGGTGCTACTGCTAAGTACAACTCCCTCTATCGGAGTTCGTGAAGATGGTGGCTGACTCTGCTTTGTAACATCCTCCTCCTTTGCCTCCTCCTCCTCTGCTACTGCCCCCTCTACCTCCTCCTGTATCCAATCAGGAATCGATTCCAAGATAGGCCTCTTAGACTCAACCCTCCATTCAACACTGGTGTCAATCCCATCCAACGAAATGGCGTCCACATCAGGTGTTTTCTGAATTTTCCTCACCAACAATCGGAGATTGTAGTAGACATATACCATGTCATTGAGGCGCTGGGATTCCAACCAGTATGAGGGCCATAAATTATAAATTAATAACAATATTATAATTATAATTTATAATGAATTAAAAATTTAATTTGAAAATTTGTAACCTGTTGCGCTTCTTGGTGTGTATTTTCTCAAATGCACTCCAATTGCGCTCGCATCCTGAAGAGCTACATGTTTGTGTAAGCACCTGAATGGCAAGTTTTTGTAGATGTGGGGTACTCTACCACCATAGCTTGTTCACCAAGCATCCACAATAATCAGAGAAACAAAAGAAAAGACATTGAAATTTGAAAGTTAAAAGTTGAAACTAAGTTGAAAGAAAAGACATTAAAATTTGAAAGTTGAAATTTGAAAGTTGAAATTTGAAGTTTAATGAAGCTTACCTGGCATTTTGGTCTTCCTATCGGATATAAGCAATTTGAAAGCCAAAAGTCCCACCACACATCTTATATATTTCCATTTCTTTGGAAATCTCTGCACGTTCTTCATGACTTAGCGCCATTCTCTCAACACATGTGAGGAATCCTTCCATAACCTCAACATCAAATCTAAAACCACATGAGTAAGAGAATGCAGGATTGAGGTAGATCCCTGCTGTTGCCGCCTTATACACACCTGGGAGACATGGAAGAAATCTTCAATCCACTCGTTGTGTCCTTGGGGGCAAGTGAGAGTTAAGGTGTTGTCACCTAATCCTCAACTCCTCCGTCTAGGCCAACTCCTAGCGAAGCCAAGGGGGGCAGTCCCTAATAAAATAATCTAAGGCTTAAATTGAAATCGAAGCAACTAGTATTTTAGGAGTTTATTGCATTAATCGATATAATAAACAAATCTATTCTAAAGCGCACACAGATCAATTAATCACCACAAGATAGATAAAGATACTTGCATAAAAGGATACTTGAGACAGTGTTAGATGCAAGTAAATTAAAGTTGCCTCAAAGTAAATGACTGAAAAATAAAGTGCTTGAAACAAATGGCTTTGTAGATGTAGAAATCAGACCAGTTCCTTAAAAGTATCGTGGGCAATGTAGATCGTGTGTTTTATTAGGATTTATTGATGGTAGGTTAATGAGATAAATTTTATTTACAAGAAAGTAAATGTTTGAACTAATCTAGATTTGGCCCTTCAGAGAACATCCCTAAAGTTGAGGTTGAGCTTGCCGAATATCCAACAGGGAGGTACCTTTGATTTTGCACACAAGCCCAAGAGAATGTGGAAGATCCGACAGGGAGAACCTAGATCTCAAAGTTCCCGCCAGATATCTTACACAAACTCTCTTACGTTTCCACTAAAGCAAAGCTTCTTAAGGATTTCTCTATTAATCTTTCACCACTGACTAGCCCAATGTGTATGAAACTTACTCCCAGAAGATTGAGACAAGCTCGCAACTGGAAGGGTTAGGAAACGCACTGGGAGCTGAGGGGAGTTGTTTATTTTAAACAAGAAATTGCATGAAATGAAATCTAATTTAGCAATTAGTGTTCTACTTTGCAAAAGGGAAAACTAATCTAGCAATTAAAATATTACTTTCCAAATGAAATCTAATCTATGTGAAGATTTATTTTAACTTTATTGTTTATGTGAGACTGTAGTGCTTTGTGATGAATTAAAGACTAACTTTAGCTTATCCTTAGTTGTGAAAATTGAATCTAAGCTAAAATTGCAAAATTGAGACAATCAGCAAAAACACCGTTCCCCCTAGGGGGGATGAAGAGTGGGAGCTTGTAGCCCCACTGATTTTATTAAATAAATTACACAACTCTTTATTGGAGTGACTTGTGACCATTCATTAGGGGGGTCACAAGTCTTTACAACGTTTTACAAGTGTTTATTGAAGAAAGGGGTGCTCCAGGATGCTCCAAATCCGCTTGTTGACTGCCTCTCCAACATAGGTGGTCAACTCCATGTGCCATGAAGAGATGCATCATCAGATGCTCCTTTGTCGAAGAAATTTGGTTCTACAGGGTGTTGTTTGGCCCCAACACTTCTTTTTGTAACTGGAATTTCCGCACCCCTGCGTGGATCAATAATGTAATAGGTCTGCATGGATCATGTCTAGGTCAGTTACCTTTGGATCGGTTCACTGGGAGAGTTCCTTTCACCGAGGGTTTTTTATCCTCAGGTTATCAATTGGGCTTTTCAGCCTTATTGATTTCCCTTGAGTTTTTCCCTCACACTTGCAATAATTCCTCCAAAGTGGTGAACGACGTTCTAGTGGGCTTATCTTTTGGTAACTGTTGTAGGGAATAATTGTAAATGACCATGCAAGACATTTTAGAAAGTTTCGCGGAATTCCGTCGAGTCTAGTATAGTTTTTTTTAATTAATTAATTTTTAATTAAATTTCCCTAAGTTTGGAGGTTTAATTATTTAATTAATTAATTAGTTTTGAGCAAAAATTGTAAAAACTAGATCCTTGGACTTTTGATAGGGGTATTTGTGCTCAAAAGAAATGGAATAACACCCCCCACATCCATGGACCAAGTTTTAGCTCAGTCGGACAACTTTTGCTATGGGTTTGTCCACCCGGAGTGTCAGTCAGTCAATAACAACAATTTTAATTGCTAAAGTCCAAACATGGCAAAAATGTAAAAATGTAATAATGAGTTAAAGGGATGTTAAATGATGGGATAAAGCTAGAGAGAGACTCCCTAAGCCTTTCCTACCCACCCAACCTTGATTTAACCCTCTCTCACCTCTCACCCTCTCATCCCCCTTCAAAAGGTGACGCCCAAGGGGAAAGTTACGCCCCCCTCGAGGAGAAAGACGTGGCATCTCTTGTTTTAAGTGGTGAGGGCCCCTTCCCTTGGTTGGTGTGCCTTCCCTCACCCCCCACACCCCTCCTTACCTCATCCCACTCCTTCTTTCATTTATTGCCTCCCTTTCTTTGCTTTTCCCCTAAAAGTTGCTCCCTCCTAGGAGAGTTACGCCCCCCTCCACTTAGAAAATTCCAAAATAATTTTTTAAAAATTATTTAAACCTTTCCACTCCCTTGGCACTCATTCCTAAGCCTCCCACTACCCTTTGCTTGATCCCAACACTTCCCACACCTTTCTATACCCTAGATCTAAGATATAAACCCTAAGTGGTGCACCCTAGCCTTGGGATCTCTTATTTTGCTTGGTGGTGGACACTTGGCATTGCCTCTCCAAGTATAAATAGATCCAGGGTTACCGGAAGCTTCCCCCCCCCCCCGCTTCGAAGCCCCGAAGCTCGATCCGGGCGGGTGCGTCCCAGAAGCGTCNATTATATGTATATATAACAGACGCCTCCCAGACGCTTCGCTTCCGAGGATTTTTGGAAAATGACGCTTCCGACGCTCCCGCTTCCTAAAACGCTCCCGCTTCGCTCCCGCTTCGCTCCCGCTTCTGGCAACACTGAATAGATCCCTTTCCTCACTCCCAACTCACCATATCTTGAGCTAATGTTATGCTACTTGATTTCTCACTCTCTCTCTCTCTTTCTTTCCATAATTTCCATTCTTTGGCTCTTAGGGTGCTGGAGTAAGTTTCTCCAAGATCCATTTTCTTGAGTAATAAAGAGAAGCTTTAGAGGATAATTGGAAGGCTATGCATATGCTTGTTCTTGCCACACATATGAGGTAAATTTGTTTAGATTTGGTTGGTGATTGCACACATTGGATCTTAGGTAAAATGTTACTTGGGTAGATCTATCAATGCACATGCTTGTAGATCTATATACCTTGTTTTGCTAGATAGGATTGAAATGTCATCTTGTTAGTATATGCAACATATTATCTTTTGTATGCACATCACCTCTCATGTTTTGCAGGTTTAGCTTCAAGAGTTTCATTGGGAATGCACCAAGGAAGAGTCTTCCCTTGAAACACATACAAACTCCATACTTTCTCACCCTTTACTCTTCTCCTTATTGCTGTTCACATTTATATATATTTCAGCTAGTTTAACTTAGCAAGATAGGTCATTTATATCAAATTTTATCAAATTTTCTTAAGAAAAATTTTTTCCCTAAAAAGGCAAAAGTTTTTCTTCACTTTGTTTGTTGTGTGTAGCATTTCCAGCAAGGATACCTTGCTGGTTTTTGCAGGTTCAGATTTGGTTGAGAGGGGTTTTGGCTACCCAAAGGCATCCACACAACACTCAAAGACTCCCCAAAGGGATTGGTAGCTATTTCTCAACCTTCTTTCTCAATTTCTAAGCTTTCTTGAGCATWAATCTTCTTCCTTTTGCTGATTTAGTGGCTCATAGTTGTGGGAGAAGGAGTGGTACTGCCTCCTCCCACGTGTGAGCCTKGGGGTAGCTAGGGTTTAGCATAGATCTTGTTTTTCTTGCCCTTTTGGCACCTTTTGAGCTAGGACGTGGGGCTTGGTAGGTGAAAGGCATCTCCCAAACCCTAAGACRTGGGGATTAGGGCTTGCTTGTTTGGTTTGTTTGTCTTTTTCCCTAGCTTGTCTCTCTTGCTTGCTTCTTTCTCTCTCTTCCAAGTTGTTTCTAGATTAAACAAGTTAAATAATTACCTACCTATTGGGAGAGGAATACCCCAATTGGTGAGGTTAGGGTTTAATATGTGTTATTGATCTCTAAGTGCTTAGTGTTTTGATATATTCTAGATCTAGATCTCACACATAATTAAACTCTAGCTTAAGCCTATTGGGCATAATCAACTTAGCTAGATTTATTTGCATGCTTAAGCTTCTTGAAGTTTAATCTTTACTTTACATGCTTAAATCTTACCCTAAATGTCTAAATGCTTCAATAAGTTAAGTGAATGGTGTTTTTCTTTCATGCTTTAATCTTTTAAGGCCATTTTCCATATGCTTGAAGTAACTTTTATGGTTAAGTTGATAGTATAGGCAAACACATAAATTTTCTTTCTCACACTTAAATCTTGATTCTTAATGCTCTTAATCATCTTTAGATAAGTGTGCTCATCTCTCATTTATTGTTGACAAGTTGTTCTTGCCCTTGTAATTTACTTTCTTTCATAGCAAGCTACATTTTGGTGCACTAAGTAATTTGCTCTCACATAGCTTATATGTGTTGATGCTTTTTCATTTCATAAGCTTAAGCAACACACTTCAAGCTGAAGTGAGTTTCGGCCATAACACTAATTCACATTTTAAAAGTGTCATAAAATCACTAAAACACTCTAAAATACACCTAAAAGTCTACCTAATTCATATATTAACTTAATAGACTTAATAGGGTGCTTTAGACCACCATCTAAAATAGGTATTGAGGAGGGCAATGGACGGTGATAGGCTGGGGACGGTCTCACGACACAAAGGAGTGTCATTTCTGTAAAAACTCAATGCTTTGGGCTGACTGTGACAGCTAGGGTTAGCCTCGTTGCTATATTATCTTGAGCATCCAACAACCATTTGGCAATAGGAGGAGGAGGCTTTGGTGAAAATCTTAATAAAGGTAATCAAAACTTGATAATCTTAAGAAACCTTTAATAATCCAACCTTGGGCTAAAACATCTAAATACTTTGTGGGTTTAATAACTAAGAGTGGGTAATCTTCATCTTCTTCAAATATTTGTACTTGAAATCTCTAAATTTTCTTGATAGTTGTGTTGATGATGATTTCATAAATGTGATGGTAATGCTTTGATCTCCTTGTATCTTGCACATACACTTAAAAGTAGTTAGCTTGCTTTTTGTACCCTAACATTCTTTACTTGTAAATCTTGTATTTAATATTTGATTCAATTATTCTTTTGTATATCTTGTAATCATATTTGTAACGAATCATCCTTTAACTTTAGTTGACCCCTTGCCCAATCTTAGGTACTAGTCTTAGTTGCCCTAGGAAAAGGCTTGCTTAACATACTAACATTGCATGTTGCATTGTTGCCTTAGCATCTTAGGTTAGAATCCCCCCAAACCTTAACAAACTAAAATCAACTCCTAGAACTTAACTTTAAAACTTAATTAGAAACTAGGGACTACCCCCCCTTGGCTTCCCTAGGAGTGAGCCTAGACGGAAGAGGTTCTGGTCAAAGTGACAGTGTGGGCTGTGAACCTAGGCATTTTGCCTCCAAGGACACACTAAGTGAGCTGGACTTAGCTCACGTTTGCAAGTGTGTATTATGACAGCAACACCGCCCAAAATGGACATAATTTCTTCTTATCTGTTCTCAAACCTGCACAAAACAACAATCAAACAAAGACGAAAGATGCCCAAAAACACTTTGGGAAGTGTCTTTGGTTGTTAGTATGAAAACCCGAAATTAACTAAGTAAAACTAGCATAAATTGAGCAAAATGAACTAAGAAGAGCAAGCTAAAGAGTTTGTCTCCTTAGGGTCTTTGTTTGCTGTTTTAAAACAGCAATATAAAGGCACTATAATTGCCAAATGTGAAAGTGAAAGATTTTAGAAAAGAACTACCCTTTAACTTCTAAAATTTTTAAAAGAAAAACATGCTAAAATGAGATTTTTCCTATGCTAGATCTAAAGCATTAGATGAAACTTGAAAGTACAAACTTAGATCTAGTTTATCTTATGCATGCAAACTTAGATATTCAGAATTTAAAATGAAAGATAGATCTAAGCACTTGCATGCAATCAAGTATCCAAAAAGTAGAGTTTCTTTTGAGAAAGAGAGAAGGAAGAAACTTGTAGTCTTGGAACCCTTGGGCAATGGAGTCTTTAGATGTATTAAGGAGGGACTAAGTCTTTAAATCCTTGAAGTTGTGAAGAGACAAATAAGTTTCATTACCACTCCAAGCTATGAGAACCTGTAAGCTTTAAAATCTTGCAACAAAACTTGTTAACAAAAATTGGTGTCACCTACAAAAGAGACTTGAAAAGTATATTAGTCAACCGAAACATGTATACAAATCAAAATTTCTAAATATAAATGAACAACAGGATTTAACAACAAAGCTAGATAAAATCCTATCCTATTGGATGATAGCACCCTTTCAAAGGCCAAATCAACAAACTTAAAGCAAGAAATTAGGTAGGTATTACCTCATAAATTAAGCACAAATGACATCGAACATCCACACACATGTATAACACACCTTCTTGACCTCCAAAGTCTCTTTATTTCAAATAGAAGTATTACAATAGTACACCCACAAGAAAAAATCCCCAACTCCAACTAGATTACAATGGGAGAGTAGCTTGTATAAATAGCAAGGGTGAAGATAGGGTAGAGGAGGAGGGCGCACCACTTGATAGTTCAACCCATGACAAGTGTGGAGAGTGTGGCTGCCACCTCTCACATCTCCCAACCAATTGACAAGTGTACTCACAAGGGAAGAGGGGAAGGTGCCACTTCTCAAGAGGTAGGCGCACTTCCTCTTGAGGGCACCACCTACCCAAGAGAGGGGTGTACCTCTTCTTGGCTTTCTCTCCTAACTTGCTCACACCTCATCCCATCACACCTAACAAGATCTCAAATGTCTTTTATTGCTACCGCATTGCCTTTTGAGGCTTTATTCACTCAAAACATGTCCCAACGTGTTTCCCAGAAAATAGTCACTTGCTGATTTTTCTTTATTTTTTGGGTTTTTTGAGTAAAATTGACTTTTTAGTGATTAAAATTACTAATTTCACTCATCAAAGTGGGTACTTAAGTAATATGGTTGCTCTAGGTCAAAAAATGAGCACCCCCAAGACATAGGAAGACTCCTAGTACCACTTTTTTAAAACAACTTTATTTTTTAATTAAAAATTTCTGTTTTACGGAAAATTTTTAATTAACTGAAAAAATTAAAAAATCCTAAGGGAGACTTGGCACATTTCCATAAAACTTTAGGAGGATGTTTAGCATGGTAATATACATTAGACACTAGGCTTAGATCCATGCTAAGGCGTAACCATGAGTATATACTCCAGCTTTGGAGAAATTGAGTGAAAAAACTCGAAAATTATAAATTGCCTTTAGACGGCAAAATATAATTAACAAGTAAAAAACAACACTCTAGAGTAACAACTCATGCCTAAGTCGAAGGTGGCTAAGACCTTTTACAAGTTCATCATGCAACATCTCTTATTACAATTCCTCGGAGGGTATGGAAAATGTGAAAAAGGTTGGTCTTATTGATCGGCTGAACTTCTGAACTTTGAATTTTGAACATGAAATTGTTCAAACTTTGGTGGCTCGTTGGAAGTCCATCCTAGTGCAACTTGGTGGATAACACCTGCAACATGAATCGAGCGATGAAGTGTATTGTTCCATCGCTAATCAATCACTCCCCATATCTGTAGTCGTTTCCGAAATCCATCATCACCCTTGTCATCATATTAGGTACGAATGGCTTCTTTTGCCCTATCCATGGCCTCATACAAGTAACCCATTGTGGGCTTGTCTCAATCAACCAACCGAAGAACCTTTACCAAAGGTTTGCTAATGGCAACCACCTCCTCCACTCCCACCCAAAAGCTCTCCTGGTATGACACTACCCTGCATATGGCCTCCCCCTCCGGTTTATGACTAAATGATAAATCATCCCATTCATGTGAAACAAACATAATCTTCAGGTTCTGCATACAAGCCAAGATAGATCGAAGAGATATGAAGCTAGTGGCAAAGTGCGTGATTGCATGCGCACCAACTCCCTGTTATTTGTGAATCTTCTCATCAAGCTAAGCACAAATGCATGATTATATATGAATTTTGTGATGCTCTTAGCCGATTCAACAATGTCCCTGATATATAGAAATTTTCCCATATCCTCTAAAATCAAATCTATACAATGTGCAGCTGCGCAACACAATGAGTCCAAAACAATGTAGGATACCTCTGCATAAGCATCCTACCTGCAACAACATAGTTAGCAGCGTTGTCCGTTATGACTTGGACAACATGCTGTGGACCCACCTCCCGAATGAACTCATCCAATAAGTCACATAACGATGATGTATCTTTAACATGTGTAGATGCATCAACAATTTTAACAAACATTGTTCCCTTGGGACAATTAACCAAGAAGTTAAGAAGTGTCCTACCCTTTTGGTCCGTCCAACCATCTGACATCACGGTGCATCCAGTGATTTCCCATGATCCCTTAAGCTCCTCCAATCTGCTAGCACAATCAAGCTTTTCATTCTGAAGGATAGGCCCTCTCAACTCCTCATAGGTAGGGGCCTTGTACCCCATGCCAACAATACAAACTGCATCAAACATTGGTTGATAGAATGGGTTGTTCTTGGCAATGTTAAAAGGAATGATACTCCATAAGAAACACTTACCCACCAACTTATCAACCTCTTCCTTCTCCTTTTGTTTTACCATTGACCTGATAGAAGGTTATGCACCGGGTGTGGTTCTAGGAACAAAAAACGATGAGGTAGAAGGTGAAATTGAAGCATCTGAAATTCCCTCCTCAGATATTCCACTTCATCCCCTTGAAAATTCAGCTTCCTTAGCTTCCATGTATTCTATGGCTAAACCCATCTCCTCAAGCGCTTTGTTGGCAATACACATGATTTCCGGGGTTGAATTTGGGCAAATATCCACTTCATGTCCCGGAATTTTTGCAAGGTGGTATTTCAGCCGGGTAATTCCCCCCATCATTCTCATCCTACACAACTTGCAATACAGAGTTTGTCTATTAAACCCCCCCTCGGGATCACCATATTCCCACATAGCATCCAATTTTCTTGGTGTTTTCAATCTTCAAGTGATCAAACCTAGGGCACAAAAACAATGAAAAAAAATTAAAATCACCATTTAACTTTTAAAGAATCAAGATTCAAGATAATACAATCTACAAGTAATACAAATTTACAAAATGGGGGAAAACTAATAAATTTGCAGAAGAAACTATCATAAATTTGCCAAAAGAAAAATAAAAATTGGTTGGAAATCAATCCACACTCAAAAATAATTTGATGGCAGCTGAAAAAAACAGTCCCTAACTACCAAGATGAAGGATACATAGCAAAAATTAAAAAAACAAAACAAAAAAGGGTGCAAACTGTTGCCTATACCTGCAAATGCACCCTTGCTTGAGGGAAATCAATCCCAACTTCACAATGAATAGGTTATGGTGCTCAAGATCTCGCTCCTCGTCTTTGGTTGAAGGCAAACTTGCCTCTTTCTCCTTTGCTCTCCAAACCCCACACTCTACTTGCAAAATGAGAAAAAAAAGACAAATTCCGGCTTTATTTCCGGCCTGCCCCAAGCCCGTGCGACATTTTCGGTTGTAGCGCGACAATATCACGATGTTTTAGTAAATAGCGTGATATTATCGTGAAGCAATAATACTGCGATATTTTCGGCAATAATATCGCTAACCTCAGTTTTGACGATATTATCGCCAACATCGCGATATCATGATGTTGGTAACACTGATATATACACACACACACACGTGTGAAGTCTCCAGCAGTCCAAATATTGTGTACTTGCAGATTTGATTTTCAGCTTATGTTATCTTCTTGATCAAGTAGATTTCAGCCCTTGTTCATGGTGATTTGACATGACATATAGCTGAATTGATTAAGTGATTTAACACATCTAGAAGATAAAAGAGCAGATTTGCTTCTGTTATAATCTGCTGTAATAAAGTTATTTCAGATTTGTTGTATGCTTGAAAAGTGTGCCCTAAGGGCTGTACCTTGTTGGGATTGAAGTATACTTATATGGTATTTATTCTCTTCAGTTGCCGAGTGATTTGGGTTGAAGAGAATTGAAGTCTTAGCCATTGTAATTGAGTATTTCTGATTGGTGTTGAGTTTGAAAATTTACAGGAAATAGATCCAGGAATCCTCCAATAAATGAGGTGAAATTTCAAAATTGCATTAATTACATGAGTCTCAAAATTTCTACATCTAGGTGTGTGGATGTGTGTCAGACACGCAGGTGTGTGTGTGTGTGTGCGCGAGAGAGAGAACTATTTAAAACCTTAAAAAATATAAATTAGAAAATGTAGAAACACACGATTATTGATATCATAAGTGTTATATGACATTCAAAAGAGTCATGACAAGAACATTTCAAAATTCAACATGATAAAATGTATCTATTATATTTACTCATATGTATTACGTTTCTTTCTAGTGCCCCAACAAAACTCATCTTTAGTGGCTTGAGCAACTCTTGAGAACATATTTGTGGTCAAAGTATGGCGGTGAGCATGGTCTACCTCTAGTTCCTTGGGATATTTGCACTATGCCCAAGGACAAAGGGGGTCTTGGTTTGATTGATGTCACCTCCCAGGTAAGTAAGTGTCTTGGTGGCTAAGTGGGTGGTGAGATATTTGGAGGGTTCAACACCTTGGCAGGTTCTTTTTTGGCACCAAGTGAACCATCATCTCAGTAGAGTTTGGGGGTCTTTTGATATATGTGACATTATTTCTACTCCCTGTCTCTTTCAAGTTTCAAGCTTGCTCATTCTCAGGAGCATCTAGTTCGCTTGGAGAGTTGTTTAGAGGTTGGTTTGGTGGCATTGGGAGGGTAGTAGGGCTGGGTGGGACTTAGCTTGCCGACCGATTTGGAGTTGGAGAGAGCAAGGGTTGTGCATTACGGAGATGCCGTGCTTTCAGGTGCATAGACTGAGCCAAAAGGACATCTTTTTTTGGTGTGATCTATGGCATCTTAGTAATTGTGCTTCGAAAGAGTGGCAACCTCTTGCTCAGGAACACAGGTTTCTTTCTTTTGACTGTCTCTCGATAGGGAGTTGCGTTCCCTCATTCTAGAGTCCAAGTTATATAAGATGAATATTGGTATGTTGGATTTGGAGAGATTGGGGATGGAATTTTGGTCAACCATTGTTGCAGTATGACTCTCGCCTTTTGTATTTAGTTCTTCACCCATGACGTTCTCTTTCCTTTATTCTTAACACTCGTTGGATATCTAAGGATCTGGAGGAGCATTGGGTGAGGTGCCTGCATAATGTTTGGACTATTCATCCATCTTATAAGTTGAGGGTGTTTGCTTGGCTTTGTTGATTGTGGAGCTTGATTATCTTCCTGATTCAGAGGTCCTTGCTTTCAGTCGTGTTTATACCCCATGAAGACTTTACACCCCAGAAGTATGTACACTCTTCCACGTGGGGGAGTGCAGAGGGGGGGTACCCCCTTTGCGGGGTTTGGGAGCGAAGCCCCCGAAGGAAAAATTGCCTTGTAAATGTATATTGTAATTTCATTGTAAATCTGGACCGTTTATTATAAGGTCGCAGATCTAACGGTAGAAATTATGTTAGGGTTTTTTGCCCTAGAAGGCAACCCTCTGTTATGAGGGAAATTTATTGCGGCTATGCATTATGGCGAGTATTGTATTCTGAGAGAGGAGACTGTGAGAGAAAGAAGAGGAAGTTACAATGGGTTTTGCTGTAGGTTGTATCCCTTCATTTATTAGATAATAATAAAGGAAGGACCTGGCAATTTCTCTGGTGGATGTAGCCCACACTGGGTGAACCACGTAAATCTGTGTCTCTATTGTATTGTGTATCTTCTGTGTTTTGTTTCCGCATTTGTTTTATTTTATTCCT
>JASDQU010270997.1:0-13488 GCA_032191745.1 Picea mariana
AATTAAACAAAAGTAGCAAAGCTCTGCTAGTCAAACTATGTTTGTTATCAGGAGTCACAAAACAAGGGCTAGTATTTCCAAACTCCATAAATTGCAAGGAACATTCCACAAGTTCATAATATTCAAAGGAAATAAAGGACAAGGATGCCCAAACAGGGAGCCATTGAAAACAACTAGGGAAAAAAACAAGGCAAGGGATCCTTCAGTACTATTGATACCTCGTTCTCCATCCATATTACAAAGTCGGTCTACTTTTTATTTTGTAACATTTCTTTTTCAGAATGAGTTGGATGCCGACCATATTTGTCCTCCTGTCAAAACATGTCACATGGACTAGTTAAACTAATAAATATGTAATCATTTACTTTTTCTAGGAAATTAAAAAAAAAAAAAAACATTTCACATAATAAATATACTTACAAAGGTGCAGATCAAGGCTTGTAAACCTTTTTGGCCACTATGATGCGTGGCTTGGATTTTTGCAAGCCTATCTTTGGAGACTTTGTCCTGAAACATAAAGTAAGTCAATTGAACTATGCACAAATAAAATATAAAAATCGTTTNAAATAAATATACTTACAAAGGTGCAGATCAAGGCTTGTAAACCTTTTTGGCCACTATGATGCGTGGCTTGGATTTTTGCAAGCCTATCTTTGGAGACTTTGTCCTGAAACATAAAGTAAGTCAATTGAACTATGCACAAATAAAATATAAAAATCGTTTAATAAATTTGATATAATATTATGAGCAAATTGAAATACCTGGATACTCTCCTCACCAGACTTCCTCTGTGCATCTAACTTCTCATATGATTTGACAAGTTCTTTCCATACTTTTATAGTAACATCAACTGGATTTTTTTTTAGCCTTAGCTCGGGCGGGAGTTTTTTTATCTTCTTTGTTTGATTGCACCTAAATATCTTGCAATTTTGAGACATTTTTCTTTTCACCTTTTTTACTGACCAACCTATGCCAAATTCAGACTCCATGTCATGAATTAAAACTTTATGCAGGTGCATTGGTATCTTTCAGAAAGGAAAATGGAGATGGTCTTTGAACCGTTGAAGGCATGATTCCTTCAACCTGTTTAGAAAAACCTTCCTGGCATATGACATTCTGATTTTGCCTGAAACCATGTTGTATTCTATCCTTGTATCATAGTTCCCAATGCAAGTTCTGAAACATGGTGTGGTGGACGAAGTTTGGGTCCCAGGAGTGGCTTCGACATTGGAGGTTTCCACTCTCTGTTCCATATTCTTAGAGGTCATCGTATATTAATTCCTCCTTGATTTTTTGCTCAATCCAAGAGTGGTTGGGGAATCAATTGATTCCCTTTCACAGGGTTGATTTTCTTGCAATGTCTCAGGGGTCTTAGTGGATCATTTTTCTATGTATTTTTCAAGGGTTTTCAAGTCTACACCGTCAATTTTTTTTATGGCCTCTATCCCCAATATCGAATCCAATGCATCTTTCTCATGGTCAGTCTCATGTCCCTAGATATATAAATTAATTTTTTTGTGTTAAAATTTTCAATAAAAAACAAATAACTAAAAATAAAATAAAATAAATGAGACAATTAAAAATCTATAAATTGAAAATTTCTTACCTCATTATGGATAGAATTTGTTTCCTTCCCTCTACTTGACATTTTAAGCAAGCTAGGGAAAATCTCTTCTATCAGGATTTGGGCAAGTGGACTTTGTGACGATTTTTGAAGGTGCTTATTTCTTCTCTCTTCTTCCTGGTCTTTTTTTTCCTATTCTAACAAGGATAAGCAAATTTCAAACTCAGATAGACCATAAAATATGAGGAAATTTATATGTAAAGAGGTTGAATTGTGAAATTTGATAATTGTTTTACCTGAAAATCTCAGTTTTCCCTTAGGAAACCCCCAAATCGTGCTATGGTCTTACCCTATTTCTGTTCACCCTAGGAAACACTCAAATCGTGTTGGAGTCCAAATCTAGTTTGAAAATTAGTTGGTATGCTCACACCGAGTCTCCCTTCGCCCTAGGAAACACCCAAATCGTGTTGGAGTCTCCCTAAGAAACACCCAAAACGTGTTGGAGTCGAAATGCAACAAGAAATTCACTTGAACTGTCATGCTCTATCTCTAATCGCCCTGGAAAACACTCAAATCATGTTGGATTTGAAATATAGAAAGGAATTCAGTTGGACAGGTCACAATCTTTCTCCATTCACCATAGAAAACTCCCAATTCATTTTTTTTTATTTCTTCCCCTCCAAAATGTCAAATTTGTCCCCTTGCTCGTAGATATATGTGTTTTTTAGGTTTTACATATCAGTGGGCATATTCATCCCCTTGCTCGCGGGTATTTTCATTTTTTTAAATGTCTACATATGAGTCGGCGCCAACAACGCCTAGTGTAGAGCCGATTTATCCCCTTAATGTAATCAATTATGGGCACCTTAGTGGGCGCGAAAAACGCCAAGGAATGCACCTAAATTTGGTCAAAATGTGTCATCAATGGTACAAGAAAAAAAAATTGAAGCATGAAATGTAATTAAGAAGCCAAGAACAAATGTGTATGTTATTGTCTTTCCATAGGACTTGGACAATTTCTCTAGTAACCAATTCTATATTTCACATCAATGGATTTACCCAAATTGTATCCAGTGTAATAAATATACTATTCCTCCATCATACCTAAGCAAATGACCAATGTATTCAATGATGGGAATAAACACATTTGGATTACCTTAATAAAAAATAATGTTAGAATAGCTCATGTACAAGTTCAACACTTTGGTCCTGCCCAAGTTGGGCCAATAGTCAAATTTAAGTTAAATGACGATGGTATAAGAAATTACTAAGATGTAGAAAATCAATATCTAATATATCAAACCATTAGAAGATCCCCCATCTATCACTTTCCCTTGAAAATGATTATTTAGAATATGTGACCTAGAGTATGTTAAGAGTACAATTTGAAAATGTTACCAGACTTTCCTTGGGTAATAGAACCATAGACTAATCAAGGAAAACTTTAATGAGGATAATCATAAGTTACAATAACTGAAAATTTCTAACCTCGGTGATAATTCATGGAAAATACAAAAAATGGAATTGTTTACATGACTATCTTGTCTAGAATAGATTTACATATTATACACTCATGGTGACTCAAGCAACTGCCACTAAGTGGGAGCTAAATAAACTGCATAATACCCATGTCAAATATGAGCTTGTCTTTTTTATTGTTCGAAGAATCTACCTTGTATCCTATGAGTGAACTATGCAACTCATCCTTTTAATTATTGGTGCAGGGAGGGTTTTTATACCACTTTATTTAATTTATTCCTTTGATTTGAATAACCCAATGCTTTCTCTTTCTCTTTATATAAATACCACTAGTAATGAGAATGAAACCTATTCTAAATTAAATATGATAATTAGTATCCTTCTGGAATATCTTATAGAAATTGTTGGCAACCTTCCTTGGGGTAACCGTTGTGAAACATATCTTTGTGTGATCCTCCTTCATCTTGACCTTGTCACTATCACAACTCTCAACATTTTATAGCGGTCTAAATGTTGTGCAAGGTTTTACTAAAATTGGCGAACACCTGGATTTTAAATCGAATAGAAATGGATTTGGCTATCCACCATACTTGCCATTATGCCTAAAATCTGGTTAATTTTGGCAGTCTTTACATTGGTTCCACTAACCTAATTATCCAACGAATCTTAAGACCAAAATCACCCATATGACTGATACCCCCACAATTTTTATAAATAAAAAAAATTCAATGAGCGGACGAGATCATTTTTTAATTGGAAATCCAATGGTCGTTATCGTTTTGATAGGTCATCCCAGGCTCCAGGCTGGTGAGCTTCTCGTGGAGTCCAAACACCTAGAGCCCCCACCATACCGCTGCACTCCACGTCGATATAGTTTAGAGACAACAGTGTATATAAACCCATACAAATCGTTTTACACAAACAATGTGGGACTAAAACTCAACAAGTCGTTTAATCAGCATCGTCGATCTCTTGATTAGATGGTTTTCGAGTCTCACCTTCATCATCTCTGCAATATAGTTGATAAATTTTCTAATTGCAAATCCACTACATCAAGTGATTGCATAAGATCCTCCACTTCTTGGTTCTTGGCTGACAAGGCATCATGCAAGGATATCATCTCCTCTTGTATTCCCTTTGCAAAAGCCTCTCATGCTCGAAATTCCTTGACATTGAGCTCCAACGAGTGGCAATCATTCTGTAACATAATATGTACGAAGTCTTTGACATCCAACAATAAGTTTTCAGCTATTTTAGCACTATATTTAGCAGTAAAATCAACATGATCTGTGGATTGCGGAGGTTGAGAAATGTTTGATGCTAACCTTTTTCCACTAGTTACTACCATTACATTCCATTTAGAATGTGATCTATCTACATCCTTAATCTTCATATTCTCAAGTTCTGCCATGGAACGGCTGAAAGCATCATGAAGGATGGTAATACTTCTATGTAACATACCAATCTCAACATCCTTACGTTTTGTGAGATCATCCTTCAAGTCTATAGGTTCAATTCTATTTTTGTTTGTTCAAGTCTCTTCCTTGTTTATTCAAAACTATTTTTGCTTGTTGCACCATGTAGTAACAGAGTGCCTCAAAACAGAGTGACATAAAATAGAGTGCCAACCATATTCTTTGTCATAATACTACCTTATCCAACAATGACATAAATGTCATCATAGGCAATGTCTCTCATCTAATTGGCACTAGTGCCATTCTCATCTATTTGACATCAGTGCCAATGCTATTAATGCCAACCTGTATTAACATATTGCCAACAACCATCTTCTTTTTCATCATAGGAAATGTTGCTATATTTTTGTTGTAGATCACTATGCATAGTCTAAAAGTGAGGGAAGGTTCACCAATTCGGCATGCCATGTCCTCGATTGCACCATTTGGTACCAGAGCAAGATTTGAATCTCTAGGAGAGTGAAGTAAGTGAGAGGAAGTATCAAATAATATAAGATAAGATAGGTAAGATAATTTTATAAATGTCCAAGAAACGGCCACAAAGGTTGTTCAATGAGATCTGAGACTCTGTTCAATTTTATAGTACTTGGAATCTAGTAGTGAATGCATCATTGGCATCCTGCCCATCCTAGGACTATCTGGTAACAACATGAATACTATTTTCACTGAGAGGGATTTCTAGCCAAATCCACCTACTTGATTCCACGACAATAGTAGCCACACACACTTTCTTATCATTGGAGAAGTCCCCAAGAATGGGACATGCAGGAGAATGGTGATCCCAGATTTAAACAATGGCTTGAATAATGATAAGAGCACGGTCTGGTCCCTCCTTAGTTTTGAGTATTTTTCTAGGAAAAATTCAAGGAACAAGGCGAGGTCATGGATATCATAATCCATCGGTTGCACCTGCTCCACATATCATTTCAAATGCTCATCCTTGCTAACATGCACCCATAGGTTGAGTACCTCCTCTAGGTAAACTTATTATTGTACCTATAGAATGGGGGTCTTCTCCTTCCTCAACTTTTAGATTCATGGCCCATCATGCCCTTGACTTAATTGGTATTGTACATGGTGGAATTTTTCTCATGGTGACTTTGTGTAATACCATCATCCACAAATAATCCATCATGAATATCCTTAGAATCCCATCCATCACCAATTTATACAACTGCATTGCTATCAAGTGATAATTCATTACATGTACCACTAACTTCTTTTTCCAACACTAATCATAATCCTTAGGTGCTAAAATTGAATTGGGGAATTCAATGAGCTCTGCAAAGAAGTTTGATATGAATTCCACATGAAAGAGACTGACATCGGGTAGTTCATGAACTGTCCCTATGGTTTAACTATTATGTATCTGGGAATGATGATTGGGCCCACATTTTACTTCCTTGGCTTTACTGCCACTTCAAAATCAAACTCTTTGAATTGAAATAACCTTTATCAGATTTGAATCTCCATTTGAAAGTTATTACTAGGCTAGGAGGGCACTATAACCAAGCTTTTTCCTCCCTCCATTAAAGTCTCAAGTGTGTTGATAAATTGCAAGAGTATAAGGGGCATGGAGTGAGTTAAACACATTTCCATGGACATTTCAATTTCCACTTGTCCCTCAATTCAATTTGGTCATTCATACTATATTTCATAATTGTGATGACCTATTAACTATCCAATGTTTTGAAACTACCATCAATAAGGATCAAAACTTGTAATGTTGTAGGTATGCCTATAGGTGTCATTTTGAAGTTGACCCAAGTGATTTTTCTTGTATGGATGACTTTTTTGGCACCTTTTTGTTTGTTTGATCTTGGTTAGTAATGTCTCATTAGTTAGGAGGACTATTATGTCATGTTGCATGGTGCTAACTCAGGCTGCTTGTTAATGCTGAATTCATATTGTAATTGTACAATTCCTTTATAGTACTCATACAAGCCTAGGATATACTCATTTTGGACAAGAGAGTAGGGAATATAAATTTGCATGTTGCAGAGTATTGAGAAAGTATTTTATGACCCTTCTAATGCTTTGAATGATTGCTCATTAATGCTCTGTTTTAGTGTTCCATATCATTAGTGCTCTGTTTTAGGATCTTGTTCATTATTTGGCATAGTGTGCCATATCTCGTGAAAGATTTTTAGCAAAGCATGTCCATGGTAGAGGAGAAACTTAGGACCCTCATAGCCTAGTAATGCCAACCTTGGTTATAGAGTCTGTTGACTAGGTTAGGGATTCATACTTGGTTGAAACAAACTTAGACTCAAGATCCCATCAAAATTTCAATGTCTATTGGTTTTACCCACTATGAGAAGGTAACCATTAGTAGAAAAATCCCATAATGGAAGTCTTCATTCTGGTCCTATGCCTCTAGAACACTCTATAGGACCTTATTCATGAGATACCTCACCATATTTAGTTTTACCTTGGTTGCAAAGATGTCAAGCTTTGAATCACCTACTTTTAGCAATCTCATATCCTATAGGTCTACAACACCCTTGTGGATAACATCTTCCCTACCTTACCGACTGATAAATTGTTAATAGATTCCATGTCTTATAGCCTCAGATAGCAGTGCAAATTGCATGCTTCTTATAGCTATGTGATTTTAGTGCACCATTTTGGATTTTTAGTGTTTTTTTAGTATGGGAGTGGATGGTAATGACTAGTAATAGTGGAAAAGGTATGAAATGGATGGATTTTTTATCTGAAGTGAATGGATTTGAGAGATTGAGTTATACACATGTTGGATGATGGTTGCACGTCTACTAAAGTTTATGCATGGGAGGATAGATATGATGGTTTAAATGTTGTGATGAAGTGTTGAATTTATAAGTGGAGGTTTGAAATATTTGAATATCATACCTTGATATATTCCATTGACTTGGAACACTAGAATGACCTATAAAGTATCCAATGTTTTGAAACTACCATCAATAAGGATCAAAACTTGTAATGTTGTAGGTATGCCTATAGGTGTCATTTTGAAGTTGACCCAAGTGATTTTCTTGTATGGATGACTGTTTTGGCACCTTTTTGTTTGTTTGTTATTGGTTGATAATGTCTCATTAGTTAGGAGGACTGTTATGTCATGTTGCATGATGCTAACTCAGGCTGCATGTTAATGCTAAATTCGTATTGTAATTATACAATTCCTTTATAGTACTCGTACAAGCCTAGGATATACTCATTTTGGACAAGAGAGCAGGGCATGTAAATTTGCATGTTGCATACTATTGAAAAAGTATTTTATGACCCTTCTAATGCTTTGGACGATTGCTCATTAGTGATATGTTTTAGTGTGCCATATCATTAGTGCTATGTTTTAGGATCTTGTCATATCCCCGACCTTTCTTCTTTGTTCCACATTTTAGGAATGGATCTATTTTTTCTTCTATGACTGTCTCATCAAAGGAGCATACTTGTCAAGCAGATGTCTGAAAGGAAAAACATGCTTAGGAGCATCTATGACATTTGTTTTTAGGAACAATTTATAGTCATAAAGGTCTAATTCCATTCCCTTGAACCAAGTTTGACCATGATCTGGGATACTTGTGGCTGAAGAAATAATGTCTGTTGAAACACTGAATTCTATACCTGCTATGATAGCCTTGTCTATGTTGAAATTGTGGGCAAAAAGGCTTGTCAAAGGAGCATGACAACCAACCTCTTGGATCTTCTCACAAAACTTCATACAACAAGAATTTCTAAAACATATTTTGGAAAATGGGGAAGCATTGATTTCTGTCAGTTTGGATGGCTCAAACCTTGAATGATGTCCTCCCTTGTGCACTTTCTTTTCACTCTCTCTTTCACTCTCCATGAAATGTGTTGAAGGATAGTACCCTAGCCAGATGATCTTGATGGAAAAGATGGATTTTAGGGTTTGAATAATAAGTACATAGCTATTTTGAAAGAAAATCTGAGTGTAATAATGATGTGGGAGTTTCCTCAAAGGTTTGAGGAAGCAAGCTTTGCCCAAACTTGCAAAAATTTCTCTGAAAACTAGGGGTCAAAGAAGAGATGATATCTATTTAACCATAATAAATTTTACAAAATCGAGAGAGGTTTTTGTTCTTTGGTATGTTTTTAACAAAATCCTCCTCCATATTTCAAAAATAATTTCTCATTTTGTCACAATATTCTCTGCACAAAGATGTCTAAAATAGGACTTTGCACGATTAGAAAAATAAGCTGTGAAGATGTGAATGTATCTCTCACCCTATAACACCTGTGTAAAACTTGAGATAGGTTATTATACTTTGTCCTCTTATGAAAAAAAATGTCCTCCATTTTCTCAATATTCATCTATGATGGGACACAATATGCTCTACAAATAGGTGAGTAAAAAGGCCATTTCTAGAAAATGTGCCTTCAAAGATTTTTGGAAAATGAAGTGGAATGATGGGTTATGGGTTTCCTAAATTCTTGATAAAATTTAGGGGGGTAGGGGGTAATGTTATAGAAACTTGGGTGGTGTAACCACTTTAAATGAGTGAGGGAAAGTGGGGAAAAAGGCTAAAACACAGTCCTAATAGAGAATTTGGAAAAAATGCATTGTTGGCTAGGGTTCATGGGGAAAATGATGGGAAATAGGGAAGTGAGTGTGGGAAAAGTTTGGGGGAGGTGTATCAAGTATGAATGAGGGTGTTAAAATAGGAAAACTAGGGTTTTCTCACTGAAATGATGCAAACACTAAGATAACCCCAAAACACAACATATAACCATAGGAGAGGAAGTTCATCATTTCGAGAAGGAAAATGGTCATGAGAAGGGTGATGAATATTTGACTTACTTGTTGAGAGTGCTTGAAACCTGATGGATGAATAATGATGAATTTTTTGTATTTTTATTTGACATTGGATGAGTGGAGGGAGTAGTAATGACCTAGACACTTAGGACATGACTCAATACTCATTTGACAATCAACAAGACATGTCAAATTTTATTTGCAAAATATAACAATTTGACCTGTCTACTATACTCCTGAGTGTGGGAAAAGTATACTATACTCTTTAACCCTTAAAAAATAAAAACAACCACTCTATTACATCACAAAACTAATTTTCCCACAATTGGTCTAGAAACGTAGTGCCTAGGTGAAAACAGGGGCATAAAGCAATTTTTCGCCATGTTTTTGACTTTTTGCTACAAAATTGATACTGATCTGGCCCAGCAGTGATATATTTGAGATGTAAACTTCATAATATATTCATTCATGCTGATAAAAATGAATTTGGAGCCTCCAGGAAAAGGTGTAGCGTGGGCTCGTTGCGCTTCTGTAGATGACATTATTGCCCAAACTTGCAAAACTTTCTCTGAAAACTAGGGGTCAAATAAGAGATGATATATCTTTAAAAATAATACATTTTAAAAAATTGAGAAACTAGGGGTCAAATAAGAGATGATATATCTTTAAAAATAATACATTTTAAAAAATTGAGAAACTAGGGGTCAAATAAGAGATGATATATCTTTAAAAATAATACATTTTAAAAAATTGAGAGAGGGTGTTTTTATTTGGTATGTTTTTAACAAAAACCTCCTCCATTTTTCAAAAATACTTTCCCATTTTGTCGTAATATTCTTTGCCAAAAGATGTCTAAAACAGGACTTTGCAAGATCAGGAAAATAAGTTGTGAATATGTGAATGTATCTCTCACTGTGTAACACCTGTGTAAAACGTGAGATAGGTTATTGTATTTTGTCCTCTTATGAACAAAAACCTCCTCCATTTTCTCAATATTCATCTCTTATCGGCCATAATATGCTCTGCAAAAAGGTGACTAAAAAGGCCATTTCTGGAAAATGTGCCTTCAAAGATTTTTGGAAAATGAAGTGGAATGATGGGTTATGGGTTTCCTAAATTCTTGAGAAAATTTAGGGGGGTAAGGGGTAATGTTAGAGAAACTTGGGTGGTGGAACCACTTGAAATGAGTGAGGGAAAGTGGGGAAAAATGCTAAAACACAGTCCCAACCCAGAATTTGGCAAAAACACAACATTGGCTAGGGTTCATGGGGGAAATGATGGGAAAGAGGGAAGTGAGTGTGGGAAAATTTGGGGGGAGGTGTATGAAGTATGAATGAGGGTGTTGAAATAGGAAAATTAGGTTTTTCTCATTGAAATGATGCAAACACTAAGATAACCCAAAAATGTAGCATAGAACCCTAAGAGAGGAATTTCATCTTTTCGAGAAGGAAAATGGTCATGAGAAGGGTGATGAATATTTGNTTGAAACCTGTTGGATGAAGAATGACGACTTTGTTGTATGTTTCTTTGAACTTGGATGAGTGGAGGGAGTAGTAATGACCTAGACACTTAGGACATGACTCAAGACTCATTTGACAATCAACAAGACATGTCAAATTTTATTTGCAAAATATTAAAATTTGACCTAATGAATCTATCAAAAAATTTGTAAGAGAATATTTGATCATTGGTGACTGGAAGGACTAGTAGACACAAACAGGGACAAATACATCTGAGGAAAATAGACAAATCTGGGAGCTTTCATGCGAGGAACAACAGATTGAAACTGAATAATCAAACTTCCTATAATTTATAGGACCCTAACAGTATGCATACCATTGCCATGCAATGGTATTGGTATTGTTATGCAATGGTATGGTATTGGTCTTTGATCCCAAGCTAATTTTGACTTGTGGCCCTATTTTCTCTAACTTATTAGATGATAATGGATTTGATTGGTGTGCTAAAAATTATTGTCATTGTTGTGTAACAGGATCCAGAGGAGACCATGGAAAGAGGACGTGGATGGCGTAGACCTATTGAATCACAGAGAGGAAAGTGGGTGGAAGAAGATATGACAACGAAATCTGCAGATACAATAAAGGTAAGAATAAAAAGCAACCTCAACCAAAGGAGGAAGGTCTTTATGAATTTACAAATGCTACAATATAGAAGAGATAAAGTCTTTTTTTTCCATATGGACTTTGAGTTCAAACTTATTGGTGAAAAATGCACAAGAATGGTGATTAAATGTGATTTTGCGATCAAGGGAAAAGTTTGAAAATTAGGATGACCATTTGGGATAGGGATGTTGGATACTTTTCTTATTGAAATTTTGGCTCGATGTAAATACCCAGGGTCGTAAAAAAAGAAAAATTCAACTCCAAAATATGATATCAATATGTCAAAAATGTGACTAAGGTGAGGTTTTTTGTTGCATAGCAAATTCATTGAAATAATATAATTGGTGTACTAAACATTATTGACTATGTTGTGTACTACAAGATCCAGATGAGGCCATGGAAATAGATCGTGTCATATCAAATGAGGACACAATGGATGACACGAGACATCAGGTACACTAATTTTTACTTAACTTAGGAAAAATTAATCTAATGGCATTTTGTGAAACATCCATGTTTTTTCACAAAATTATTAAATTTTATAGTGTATTATCCAATCTTGTCATAAATTAATGCATGTTGTTGATTATTTTAGATGGAGATTGGAGAAAATGTAGAGCTTGAGCATTCAACTAGCAAAAGAGAAAGATATGTACGTGGACGTGGACCTAAAACTATTAAATCACGTAGAGGACAGTGGGTGGAAGAGGATATGACAATGGATCCTACAGACACAACAAATGATTGCATTGAACAAGAGGTTGGTCTGGAATATAGTACATGGGATGAATACTTTGAGAAAATTGTTGTTTGTGGATGTTTTGTATGTCATGGAAAGAGACAATTCAAACACATGATTGTACAAATACATTACATAGATGATGAGCTTCCAGTGGGTAGTATGACACCTACAATCGATTCAAATCCAATTTGAATTGTGGTAAGGAATTTTCCAATTTGATATAAATAATATGTATACTTCTTTTAAACATTGTTTTATATTATTTAAATAATTAAATTTTTTCTTAATGAATACTTGCAGGATAAATTTCTTGGTTTAAAGTTTCCTGGATCACCAACTTCTAGCCTAAAGAGCAATGATCATTTATTAGATGATACATCTAACAAAAATATGTGCACATATACCAGCTCTGAAGATGAGGACTTGATGAAAACAAGTAACAAAACAAGAACCGCTTTAAAGATGCACAATTTGCTTAAAGACAAGGGGAAGGTTGACTACATACCCTATGAGAATAAATGTGATGGAGATGATGACTTTCCCCTGAGTTTGAGATCAATTTACAAAGAGACATTTGATCGTCGATTATATTGTGCTTGGCCCAGTTATCAACAACCACCTAGAGTGTATGAGGTGTTTCAATTTTGGGGATACAGCTACATGATACGACCCTCCAATATTCATGGAGAAAATCTGGGCCTCTTTATTGTCCAAAATGTCCATGTGGGATCTAAAAATAGAAAAAATTCACAACAAACCACTAGGATATTAATGTCATATTATGGTCCATCATATTACAGTGGTGAATGGAAAAGGCTAGCAAAATATAAGCCTAGCATGTCAGCATATGGTCTAAATTCAAATATGTATACACATCATCTCCAATTGGAAAGTGAAAAAGAAATTAATAGAGGTCATCTTATGTATATAGATGGATGTGCAAACACACACAAAAATATTTCAGGTTTTATAAATAGTAGTAAGGGAAGGGACCCTAATGTAAGACCAAATTGTCAATTTGTTGAAGTTATAAATGATAAAGATGGAGATATGGAAAGAGAGGTTGATAGATTGATAATGGTTGAGGCTATTATGGACCTTACCATTGGGGATGAGTTATTTATTAATTACCCCTTCTTAAAATGCACTCCTGCATGAAAGAAAAGGGAAGAAATAGGTCTCCCTAAGGATGTTCGTAAGGGCAGAAAACCAAAGAATAATCAATGAGTGTGGATTGACATTTTATACACTATGTTGTCAAAATTGTGTTTTATTTTAAATTATTGTATAAAATAAGTAGTATATAAAATAATATTCCGCTATTCAATTGATGTATATATGTTCATACA